>PVIU01008966.1:0-79387 GCA_004026605.1 Ondatra zibethicus | reverse complement strand
TTCTCAATAACTGTTGGCCCAAGCCCAGCCTGCTCTCTTTGTGTGCTGACAGAAGCCCCAGGAAGAGAGAAATTAAACCTTTGAGGCAGGCAAGCAAGGTATTACAGGTGCTGCGAAGGTTCACGAGGGAGGAACTTACTCTGTGTGTCTCTTGCTCTGCCTCCCTGTTAGCCAGCATGGTCTTTCTTGTGTGAAAGCAGGTGGGTGCCACAGGGCTCAGCCTCTGCATACTTAGCTGGATACCTGGGATAAGCTGGGAGCTCGCCTTTGGATCTAACACAAGCGGGTCCAGCTGCTTGATAGTGCGACATGATGTTATTGGCAAAGTTCAGACTTTGCCAGAACCAGGTGGATTGCAGTGCAAAGAAAAACTGTAAACATATCTCGTAATGGTAAGTCTGTGATTTTGTGTTGGGCTCCATTCATGGCCCCCCTCAGCTGAGTGCAGTCTGTGGGCCACAGGTCGGACACACCAGAGAGTCGCTGTGTTTGTGTTTGTTCAACAGTGCCACCTCTCGCCTCCAGCTGCTCGCTGTCTCTAAGCGTTGGGATCCTTGCTTGTAGTTTGGCAAGTAGGATGTTGCCATCAGACATCTGTAGGCTGGTGATGGATCATGGGATTCCTTAGTCCTTCATGAATGACAGGAAAGCCTCTGTATTTTGATCTCAAAATACAGGAAGGCTGAGGGCACCTTGCTGTAGTTTCTGCCCTGCCCCTCAGACCTTGACCATGACAGAACTCCCCAGTCTGAGTTGAGAAAGCGTTCTTTCAAATACGACCTGATCCTTAGGCTTTGAACTGATAGCAGAGGGTCTTGTGTGGCTTTATGTGGTAGCGAGCATTTATCCATCCCCTTGAGAGTGGCTTTGCTGGAAATCTGCTGCTGGCTCCTGCTGTCATTTACATGGAAATGAGTACCCAGCGCTCCTGCCCTCACTGTGCTCCTGCTGAAGGGAGACCTTGATATTCAGGAGTTCCAGAAACTTTCCGTCTCTGTGGCAGCTGCCTTTGCACCTTGGCTATAGCCACACTCAAGGGCAGGTTCCTCTGAGCCTGTTGTTGCTGCCGCTGTTAAAATTGGCCTTTCCCAGGTCCCTCCATGCAGTGTGGGCACCGGGGACTCTAATCAAAGGCTGAGCCGGTTACTGGCTTCTGCCTTCCTCGTGCTCTGTGGTGTGTCGTCCTCTCACCTCCTACACGCCTGGGCCTTCTAATGCTTGGCATTTTCTCTGGTGCCCGCTGTGTTGATGTTGCTAAACTGGGTCATGTTCTCGGTGATACAGCAGGAGCTAACTTCCGTGGAAATGCACAAGATCATACCATGCACATATCTGTTGTTCCTTGAATTTGCATTGAAATGATCATCCCCAGTACTGTTGTTTGTGGGTTAAACTAAATGAGCTTTCTTAAAGTAAGGTGGCCACAGCAGTGGTCTTCCCAACAATGAGGTTAAAGCAAAGTCCTCATCCCCCTTGGGCAGTGTGGTGGTTTGAATGGGAATGGCCTCTGTAGGCGCTTATATTTGAATGCTTTCTTCCTAATTGGTGGAACTGTTTGAGAAGGATTGGGAGGTGTGGTTTGTTGGAGAAGGTCTGTCACGGGGGCGGGATTTTGTGGATTTTTTAAAAGACTGGCACCGTTTTGAGTAAGCCTTCTCTGTCTGCTTCCTGGCTGTGCCTCAGGATGTGATCTCTTAGCTACTGCTCTAGTGCCATGCCTACTGCCATGTTCCCTGTCATAATGGTCATGAACTCTAACCCTCTGAAATGGTAAACCCCAATAAACTCTTTCTTCTATAAGTCGCTTTGGTCATGGTGTCTTATCACAGCCATAGAAAAGTAACTAAGACAGGCAGCTTGGAACAGTCACTAAGAACTAAGAGCCCTGGGGGCAGAAATTCTCCCACCCTTAGGTGGAATCCCAGCTCAACTGTACAATTGCTTCATAGGGCAACTGACTTGTCTCTGCTTTAGCTTCTTCATCTATACTATGGAATGGGAGCACCCAGCCACAGCACAGTGCTATTAACAAAGGTTAAATGACTTAATATAGAAAGCATCTAGATAAGTACCTGTGACGTAGTAGTTGAACTAATGCTTTCATTGTCTTCATTGTTAAGCTCTTTAGCGGTAGATCTGTAATGGGTTTGTCTTCATTTCCCTGGACCATACATTCCCAGTGCATCCTACAGACCAATGCACGCAGGAGTGAGTGACTGAGAGAGCAAACTCTGCTGTCAGACTCCACAGAAGGATGGCACGTTCCTGGAGGGCAGGCACTTGACATTGCTCTGGTTTATATCTCGGGGTAACTACTGCATCAGCATTCCAATAGCCTGACCAGAGGGCGAAAGGACTCTGGAAAGCTTGCCTCTGTATGAACAAAGCAGAAAGAATGAAACAGAAAGAAGCACTTAAAAATATGATTTGGGTGTGTGGATGGTGTATGTCAGGGAGCACGCATGCCACGGCACACTTGCAGAAGTAGAAGATACGCATTTGTGGAGTTGGTTCTCGTTTTCCATTTTATGTGGATCTGGGGACTGAACTCAGGTCACCATCTTGTACAGCAAGAACCTTTATCTGCAGAACCACCCTAGTGACCCCTTTAATATTTATAAAGTCTCTCCTCCCAGCCTCGCTTCCAGTATCTTAAGTCAGGCAGCAGCAACAGCGACTGGGATGGGTATAAAGGATGATAAGCAGGTTCATACTTGGCTGGCCTGGAGTCTTGCTACTCTCTTTGGAGTACAGCCCTGTGGGCCATTGAGTTTTGGTTCACATTGATGGGGGTGCAGGCCGGGGTTGTGTCCACAGGATGTGAAAGTGAGAGGTTCTTTCCAGTTTTCAATCTTCATCTATTCCTCCATTTCCTCAATAAGAATTTATCAAGCGTTTACTATATGTAAGGACTACAGTAGGTACTGAGACTAGAAATATGAATAAGATAAACATTGGTCCTCAAGGGGCTCATTTCAATGTGGGATACTAAGTCAGTGCAGGTGGCTATATCAAGCTACCACAGTCTGGTTAGCTTAAACAACAGACATCTATTGTCTTGCCATTTTGGAGACTGGAAGTCCATGTTCAAGGTGATGTCAGGTTGGGTGCTAGTGAGGGTTCCCTTCCCGGCTTCTAGACAACTACCTCTCACCATGGCTTCTCCCTGGTGTGTGTGCAGGGCAGTGTGGGAGAGCAGAAGAGAAACCGCACTCGGTGCCTCATCTAACAAGAACCCAGTCCTTTCAGGTTTGGGCCCTGCTTTTATGGTTTCATTTAACTTTAATTGTTTCATAAGGGTTCTATCTCCAAATATGGCGGGAAGCGAGGGCTGAGACACTCACTCTGAATCCAGACGATGTGTTTCACTTCCGAGCAGACTCCCAAGGTAGGAAAATGTTAACTCTGATAGAAAGTTGTTATGGGGGCTCAGAGCTCTCGTCCCAACAGCGGGGAATCTGGGATAGCTTCTGGGAGGTAGATGGTTCTGACAGACGTGCAGGAGTTACGTGGAGAAGGAGAATCCATGTGAACCAAGCTGTGTTTGCCCGAAGCCATGTGTTTGTCTGTGGGGTGGTGTGTGGAAGGTACATGACATTCATTGACCTGTTCATGCGTATCCCTGAATGATTCATCAACATTGCTTGATAGCAGTTCTGCATGCAGACACTGCCTGTGGGGTCCAGAGGAGGTGTGGAGGCTCAGATTGGCAGTTTCCTAAATTATAGGGCCACAGCGTTTGCTTTAACCCAATCAACCTACTGCTAGACACTCATGTTATTTCATTACAGCTGTTGGCCACTGAAAGTCGATTCCCCAGGCCATAAAGGGGGCCCACCCCTGGTTTAGGTCAGGTAAATATTGAATTATATGAGGACATAGCCCGAGGAGAAACAATGGGTTAATAGCTAGAGTAATAGGAGACCACCTTCGATTGGATTCTTAAGTCATTAAGAATCATTTATCCTCTGTGGGGCATTTTCTTGTCTCTAGTCAAAACACTCCCTTTGTTTTTTCTTCTGCTGCTTCCCCCTTTCCTCTTCCTTCCTCTCTTTCTCTCCCTCCCCTGCCCCTGTGATACCTACAACTTAAGAGAAAAGGGGACATCCGAATGATTTTTGTGACAGGTGGCATTGTGGTGCACTGTAAGGTATCTGGGCGAGATTCACAGCCTTTTCTCAGCAAAGGGTCTCATGAAGACTGTTAGAGGGGATGGTGGCTGAGTCCGGTGTGGTCTCTCTCTTCTGCCTGCCGCTCTCAGCTAGCACATCCCATACACTCATAGCCTCACCACAGACCAGTCTCTGCAGGTTCTAAACCAGCCCCAAGGCTACTTATGACCAGGTGTGCAAATCGGTGTGTCTTCTTCTCTGAAGAGGGTTGGTTTGTAGCTTTCAACAGACCCTACAGTGAGTTCATTAACGGAAAGGGAGCTTTAAAGATCTATAGTTTAGAATAAACCATTTGGAGTGAAATTCTGGCCAAGCTGCGGAGAGCGATGGTGCAGAGAAGGGAACGGTGGCCCTGGGGCGCGTTCTCTCCCTGTGATTGTCTGTCTCTGAAGGTTTTGCGCTTAGCTGCCTTTAGGACACACAGGGTCTGGGGTGTCCTGGGAGAAGAGGGTCCAGCCAGAAGGCAAAGGGTGTTGGCTAAGAAACCCATCAGAGAGAGCTGCTCTTTCAGCTTCATCACGACCCACCCTGGCAGTGGTAACGGCAGCAGGTCAGAAACCTCCTCTGCCATTCAGCAATGTCTCTATAAACGTTAATGGAGTAGGTAGGTCTAGAACAGGCGGGGCCGGCTACAAACCTTCGTGGAGTCTGTTATGTGCAAGGCACTGGTGGAGGCAAGGTGGGGGAGGCAGAGATGAACGATGGGCAGGTTCTCGAATCCCGAATTGATAGAGAACAATGAGTGGAAAATATCCATCTTCGTATTTTTTTCTTTGAAAATGTAGACAGTGTGAGAAATATTCCAATAGACAGGCAAAAGCGACACTTTTGTCTCCACTATCTCTGTAACTCAGCATGCTGTGATGACATATTGAAGCATTACAGGTTTATAACTATGATTATGCTGCCGTTTCCAACGCTATAAACTGATGGTTTCATTGAATATGAAGAAAGCTAGATTTGCTTCCCTCCCCCTACCCCCCGGGTAATGAATATTAGGAACCCAACGAGTGTCTCTACCATGTAGATCTGTGGTCTTCCCAATCCAGGGTTTTTGGGTTTGAAGCATTGTGCCTCCATAGTCCTGTAATGCTGGTGAGGAAATGAGGTGGGGTGTGGTGTCATGGCTGCTGAGTGAATGCCAGAGTTGCCACTGGGACCCTCATGCTCTCCCTCAAGTGGGTGCTCTTCTCTGCATCGTTCCTTTCCTTCAGACAACTGAGGAACAACACAGGAGGAGCTTCCTACCAAGACCCGGAACATGAGCTCTGTCATGCTGGACAAACTTGTCTACAGGGCCCCATCCCCTGGCAATGCATTCCACATGTGTGGGAGCTGCTGAGTACTGCTTCCAGTTTCCCTCAAATACACAGGCCCCTCTCTGGCTTTGGAAGGTGTCTCCTATTTTGAGGGGACACACGGGCCTCATTCTTTGCTGAGTAATGTCAGTACACCTTGGCCCTTCAAGGCTGGTTGGTGTGACAGGCCCTTTCTGGCATTGTCAAGAGCACCACTGGTGGCTGGTGGCTCTGTCTCCAGCCACACACTGGGTGATTTTAGTGATTCTGAGCCAGGATTGACGACCAGATGTGCCTAGAAAGCAATGCTGTGACCTCTAATTTTTGAGGAGAAAGAAGTGATGATTAGCAGAAATGTAAGGAACTGGGGGCAAAGAAAAGCCCAAACCCACCTCCCCAGTTGGTTAGTCCTCGGAGGGTTTACAGCAAGCGAGGGGAAGCTGCTTGTTGAGTGGATGGTGAGGGATTTCAGGGCTCTTGTGTACCCATGGAGACAACCATCATGCCTCTTCCTAGATGGTTGGCTTTCCTCCTGGTTAGTTGTTTTCTGCAGTGTGCGTGTGTGGAGGTGGGGGGTTGAGTTCATGATGTCCAGAGGCCACTTACTGGACAAACTGGCTATCTGTGCATAAGTCCGGTTTTGAAAATCTTATTCTAAGCCATTCTTAGTGGATTCCAGAGGTCTTTAAAGACAAAATAGCTTAAATATTGTGATTTAAGGAGTTTCTACCTGTTGGCTCCAGACCTTAGTGGAGTTCACGTATGCTGGGGCATAGGAGCCCAACAGGAGGGCTGTGATGGTTTTGCTGAGCCAAGCTCATGGACACTCAGGAGCAGGTGTAATGAGGAAGGCTTCATGCTCGGTCCTTCACACTCATGAGCAGAAGATTTTTCCAGCGCGCTCTTGTGAGACATCAAAGTCAACCCAGAAGCAAAATGAGACTGAAGAAGTTAATGATTTACACGAGAGTGCCAATTCACCCCTGAAGATACATTTTTAAAAAGTGGGCAAATGACTCTTGTCTTGCTTAAGACCTTATTATGAAAAAGTGGGAGTCTGGAAACTTTATAATCGATCCTCTACTTCCATGAGTTCCACACCTATCGATTCAGTCAGTCGGAGATTGAGAATATTTGGGGAACAGTGTATCTCAACTGAGCATGCATATTTTTTTTCTTGTCACTATCTCCTAAACCACACAATGTGACAGCTATTTGCATAGCATTTGAGCTGCATTGGGCATGTCTAATAATTTAAAGTAGACAGCGATGATTTAAAGTATACAGGAGAATATATGTAGGTAGATAGCAAATGCTATGCCAGTTTTCATAAGTAACTTGAACATCCACACATTTTGCTATCTAGGTGGGGAATGGTCCCAGAACCCGTCTCCCATGGAGTCTGGCATGGATACCAGCATATGTTAGCAAAAATAACCACCTCTGTCCAGTACAGGTTGTCTTCATATGTGTTAAAAATGCTTCTGCCAGACAAGACATCACAGAAATATGGAATACAGGTTCACGTTGGAATAACTGAGAATTTACTGTGTGAAGCTAGTATGACAAATTCCGTGTCTCTCAGGTAGGTCAGCTGAGGGCTGGGATATTTAGCCAGGACACAATCAAGATACTGGATGCATTGTTCAAGTGTTGTGCAGCTCAGGAGTGGAAGAGGTGGGCTCTAACTTGTTCAAAGAGGGAAAGGTTTGTGACAGAGGTGACATCGAGGTTAGGTCATGAGACATTTGTAGAATTTAACAGCCAGAGATATAAACTGCCAGCTTTAGAACAGACACTGGGAGCAGAAGTACTACTGGGCCAGACATGGGTCGTGTTCACTGGCAGCGAAGGACTCACTCTGACCTTGCTGTGGACAAGAGTCTCCAAAGGATCTGTATATGATAGGCTTAGTTGCTAGCCTGTGAAGTGGAGGATTGTTGGGAGTGGAGCCTAGTGGGAGGAAGTTAGGTCGCTGATGTGCGCTCAGTGAGGAAGACCCATGCTCTCTCCTCTCTTGTTTTCTGACGTCCATGAGGTGAGCACCCTTGCTTTTCCCCATACTCCCCAGCTTGATGTGTGGACTCACCATAGGCCCAAAGCAATAGAGCCAGCTGAGCATGGAGCCAGCTTCTGAAGCCAGGAGCCGAAATCAACCTTCCTTTGTCTTTATGTTGATGACTTCGGTTGTTTTGTTACAGTAATGGGAGAGAAACAGTCTTGAGCCATGAGTATGTTTAGGGACATACTGGAAACATAATATTAGCACATGATGGAAATGCTGGAAGCTGCTTAATTTATTTGCTCCATTCCAGGTGCTTTATATATTAGCTCATTTAAAATCACCAGAACTTGAGAACCAGCTTTCATTCCCATCACCAGACGGGGAAACTGGGATGTCTTTTCTTGGAATCAGCAGGTGGGGGTGCTTGGGGCCCAGTTCAAGACCTCTCCCTAGAGTGTGTAGATGCTCACTACTTGCCTCACCACCTCCAGGGGCTCCCAGACATAGAAGCCTCAGTGTCAGCCCAGGCAGCTCTGCTTTTCCTCCATAGATCTCATTTTCCTCAGTGTGCTTTCAACCCAGCCCAAAGGTAGTTAAGCCCAAATCTCAAGAAAAAGGAAACCATAGATAGGTAGGATTTCTCTTTTAAAATATTTAGTTTATTTTGTTACTATTGTATGCCTATGAGTGTTTTGTCTGTCTGTATGTTTGTGCAGTGTCCACTGAAACCAGAGGAGGGAGTTGGATGTCACAGCTCCTAGAACCAGAGTTACAGATGGTTGTGAGTGCCGTGTGGGTGCTGAGATTTGAACCCAGGTCCTCTGAAAGAGCATCCAGTGCTCTTAACCTCTGAGCCATTTCTCCAGCCCCATAAATAGGAATTCTTATTCCCCAGTCTCTACAAACTGCTTCCCTCTTACAAACTCCTCTAGAGTTGGTTGGTAAACTGCTGAGGCTTCGGAACGAAGGGCGCATTGGAGCCCATGCTGTGGGGCTGTGGTTCTCAATAGGGGTGGGTTTATGCCTCCAGGAGACATTCTGAGTTAGGAGTAGCGTGAGGGAGGTGAAATGGGAGCGAGTGCATGTTGGTGTTTGGAGAATAGAAACCAGAGGTGCTCCTAACCAAGTAGCTTCACTGACAAAGAATTAGCCAACCCTGAATGTCCAGAGGGGAAGTCTGGTTGCTGCCATGGGGAGGGCAGACTGGAGCAGAGTGTTGGAGACAGCTACCCTGGAGGAGGTCTTGCAGGGGAGAAGGGGAGGTCTTTCAAGGGAAGCCCTGAGGGCGCTGAGGTAACTATATATTAAGAAGAATTATAAGAAGACGATAGAGGTGAAGGCCAGTTCAGCAGCCACAGCCCGGGGGAAGTGTCTTGTATAGGATGGTCAGAAGTGGGGTCATTAACTGTAATTAAGAAGTGGGGCCGGGAGCTTATGTTAGATGGTGAGTTGGTCCAAAAACATTTTGTTTTGATTTGGAGGTTGAAGTTCCCTCCAGCACTTTCCAGTGAAGGATGGAAAGAGTGAAGTTGGGTCATACACGAGGATTTTAGTAGTCGTCTCAAGGGAAGCTCACATGGATACCCCCAAGGGGCTGTGGGAGAGTCAGGGCCCTGGGTTTGACTCCTCCAAGTCAGCATGTGAATTTAGCGTGTCCTTGAATCTTCTCTGCCTCGACCTCATTACAGGAAACCAAGGGATGTTTGGAGCTTGGTGAAGGGCCAGGCTGTAAGACAAGAGAGCCATGGAGGAATGGCCTCTGGTAGAGCTTTGCAGAGGAGGGGCTGCGTGGATGAGTGGAGCAGCCCATGTTAGAGCTCCTTGGCGACTTTGGGGACAGCAGTTTCATTGTTTCATGAGTGCTGCTTCGGTATGAGTTAGCCTGCTTGGCATTACCACAGCATCCAATTATATTTTTTTTTACAGAGTTGTGTCTGTGTAATGATCAATTACCCGTATTAACTTTATGTTTTCCTTAGGTTAGAGGGATACCTTGTAGAGGAGAGGGAGAAGGGATGAGTGAGAAAGGGGTGGGGGAAGACAGCCAACAGGAGCTTAACCGTTCTTTCCCACATAATCCATTTCGCTTTGAACTTCCAAACCCCTAGCATTGGATGTTAGAAAGAGCGCCAGACGTTCTGAACTTGGAAATTGTCCAGACTGATTCAAGGAAGTAGTTTTCTGGCCTCTGTCCATGCAGCCTCCTGAATGGTAGAATGGCCACGTTAGCCTTAGGGAAAACACACCAGCCAGCCTTTGATGTTCTGAAATGGTTCATCTTGGTTAAAGTTAGGCCATGGGGTCTGGAAAAGGGGGAACATGGGTGGGAATCTTCATGGGCTTGGAGTTCAACTTTCAGAGGGATGGGTTGCACCTGCCCAGCCCATGCTAAACTTTGTCCTTGGCAGCCTTTCAAGGGCAGCCCTCCTTGGGGAAGAACAGTTTGTGAGCAACTGAGTGTGTGCAGACCTGTTCCCTTAGAGACAATTAAGCAGGCTGGTTTGATTCTCGTGAAAGGAGGTTCCCAGAAAAGCACATTGCCCGCCTGTCCATCCTCACCCTGCCAAACAATGGGATGTGTGAATACTCTCCACATTTGCCTTTCATTGCCTGAGAACCTTCCTTGAGATAAGGGGTCACATCCCCAGCCTTCTGTGGCAGTTTTCTCATACCTCCCTAGGTCTTGGTCATCTCACATGGTGTTTATGCCCCATTCCTAAGACACACCCGTCTCTTTGAAGTAGCACAAGAACGATATTTGCTGTTGAGGCTTTAGCCAGTTCATGGTCTTCCTCCGTTTTCCTGGGTGGCCAAGCTGCCCACATATATTCTTTGAGAGGACTGTTCTAATGTTGAGCAACTGTGAGAAAAACCATGACTCACATTCTGTCCTGATTGTCTTGAGGAGTCTAGGTCGTCCATTTGATTTTCTGAAGGTGGGGGACGTGGGCCTTGGAGGTGGTTAGGCAGGCTCATGTGGAGTGGGCTGTGTGTCCTTTCTCATGGTGAGACTCAAACCTGGGGAGTAGAGAAGGGTCGGCGAGAGTACACGGAAGGAAACCTGCTGAGGTTCCTCCAACAACTGTGCTTGGACTTGACAGTGAGAAAGGAAATTTAACTGCATGCCTCCACCCCCGAGTCCGTGTGTGTTTTTAATTGTTGGGATGTTTTAGAACATATTTGATTAAAACAAAATTAAGAAAACAAATCCCACCCCAATTCTGCTAAAATGTGATTAATATCATTTATTACATATTTTCTTCCCAAAGTTGTACATCCATATTATGCTGTAACTCATCTTTGCTACTTAGCAATATACCATGTTTTTGTCGCCATGGAAGAATGTACCTATTATAACACCACTCACACTTAGGGAAAATATTTGTGTTTACAGTACTCTAATTTATTTAGCCGCTGTACTATATGTGGCTAGCAAAGCCAGAGGCAGTTTATCCAGTAAGGGAGACAAGCAGCTTGCTAAACAGAAATAAATGTGTACTGAGAAACTCACAGTGCCGAGGAGGAAGACTACTCAGTGTTGAACATGTTTCTCAGAGAGGAGAGGGCTTTGAATTTCGAGAGCATTCAGAGGCTTTCTTGGGGACATTAGCTTCACATAGAGTTAATGGATTTCAACTAGGGGAGATCAAGGAGAGGCCATTCTTGGTGGGGAGAGAAGCCTGCACAAAGATCCTATATTCAGAGACAGACTAGAATGTTCATGAACCTGAAGGGTCTCTCTCTCTCTCTCTCTCTCTCTCTCTCTCTCTCTCTCTCTCTCTCTCTCTGTGTGTGTGTGTGTTCATAGGCTATCCAGCTTGTTCTGTGGGTGCTGGGATCTAAGCTCTGGTCCTCCTGACTGCTCACCAAGCACTCTGAACTGCTGAGCCATTGCTCTTGCCCCTTTGTCAGCTTTTCTACTGATACACTTTCTCATGACTTACAAAAACCTGATTTCAGGCATCCTCTCCCCGAGGTGTGTTACCTTCCTTGTTACCTGTCCTTAGTCCTGCTTCTGAAAGTTCTGCCAGCATTATTCCTGTGTAGTCCCTTCCAGTTGGTGGCATGCCTTGGAAGTTTGTTGCCAACCCAAGGTTAATTAAATGTCCACCTGTGGTTTTTACCATTTGTTACATTTAAAGGTGCCATCAGTCTGGGAGCGCATGTGTGTGCTGGGAGGAGTGAGGACATGGTTTATTGTTATCTAAATGATTGGCTAGTTGTAGAAACAGTGTTTATGAAATAGTCTATCCTTTCCTGCTGTTTTGAAATAGCACATTCACAATGCACTGACATTGTGTAGGTATTTGGGAAGGCTCCGAACCTTCTATTATATACCATTGATTTGATGTCTCCTCTTTGGCTGGTACTTTCCTATTTTACTCTTGTACCCTTTAAAATCTGATAGAATGAATCCCCACTCATTACTCTTATTTTTTTTTCAAAATGTTCTCAGTCCTAGGAAATTGTTCTTCTGGATAAATTTTAGAATCATTTAGTTAATTTTGCAGATTAATTTGGGGACAAGTGACATCTATTCGATACAACTATCCTCAGAAAAATGGCAAAGCTCTACATTATTTTAAATCTCTTCTCGGGTTATTGAGTAGAAAGGATGTCTTTAAAGGAAGCAGCAGCCTTGAAGACATTGCAGTTTCGCCTAGAACAATACCACGACCCAGAGAACGTGACCAAAGTGAGTACCAGGCTGATATCAGGACACTGAGGTCCCTCCGCGGTGGGTCATGTTCTCCCTGAGGCTTTAGTCCAGTGGGCAGACCTCAGCCACGACTCTGAAGAGCTGTGGAAGGTAAGGAGATTGACATACAAAGCTCATTAGTGCTAGGTGCTCTCCTCTGCACTTGGCACAGGCCTCATTCACTCCCAACGTGACCAGCAAATGAGTTCTCGTGGACCGGTTTTTAAATCTGACTCCAAGACCCTGGGGGGCAATAAAAAGAGGGCGGTGACGATGGAGCAGGAGACAGATGGTATGTGTGCATTGGCAGGTAGCTGAAAATGCTTGGCGTTGTTGCCCTTATTGAATTGAGAGCGCCACCTGCAGGCAAAGCTGCAGGTGTAGTTCTTTGGTGCAGGGGACAACAGGGAGAGAGGTGTCCATCTCTGTTGTTTTAAAGTCCGTCTGGACCTATGAACGGTTCAGTGCCCTCTCTGTAAAGCAGGGCCTCCAGGCTTGTTTGTATCTTCCGTTCTGCATGGGGAGTTTGATGGGAATTGACTCCCTGAGACTTCCCACCCAGCTGGGAGGCACATCTGGAAGGGGGACGAGGGGTGGTGGGGTGCTCCAGGTTCTGCCTGCAGCAGCTGCCTTGCTTCTCCTATAGCCTGGGCTGGCAAGATCAGCTCAGCTTTGCTATTTTTAAACTGTCCGCTATGCTCTGGTGGAGGCTGCCTGCACCTCAGTGCTGAATCATGATCCAGCCTGCTAATTACAGCAGTGCCTGTGGCCTGCCAAGTACCCAGACAGGCATCTGGTTCTGCATTTTTGGGTTTCCGCAATAGGACAGACAGGATGACAGACTCTCCCAGAGGCAAGGGTTCCAGGCAGGCCCAGTCAGTACTTCTGTGGTGCTCCTTACCTTCGGGCTTTGTAAAGAAATTTATAGCTGCCACACCAAGCAGCACCAGATTGTTTCAGTTTGCACATGAGAATGAGGGGCTTTCGGACTTTGTGTATCAGACATACATATTTCAGCCGTCAAAGTCACTCTCATTCCCTCTCCTAGACTAGAGCAGGTAGCATCCGCATGTAAACTGTACTAAAAAGAATATGTGTAACACACACAGGCTGATGTATGAGGTTTGACTGTGTGTTTTCTTAGAAGCCAGTTTTGCCGGCGCCATTATAATATTTCTGGAACAATAAGGAATGAAGATTTGTTTCTCCAGGCTGCTGGCAGTCTGGTGTTCTTTCTCCCTGGGTGCCTGTTAGTGCAGTCTCTCTTTGATGCCCTACCTGTGAGGTCATGGGACTAAGAAGGGCCACGTAGCCCTCCTGTGAGGACTTAACATCCACACTTTGTCTTCTTTCTGGAATGTCTTAGACCCAGGTTTCGGTGGTTGCGACAGGCTTGATATCATGACCTGTGGATAGAGGCTACCTCCATACTTGGAGGCATCTAAAGGGCTGAGTGTTGACAGCCTTCCTTACCTTTGGCAATGGTGTGGCTCTTGTGAGACATTTTTCCAGCGCCTTTTAAAATGCAAGCTGGTTGGTTTTCAATAGCTATGAGCTGTTGTGTGGATGCGCATCTGGGTCTCCCCCTCAAGCAGAGCCCTTACCTCATCAGGCGTTACTAGGATTGGTCCCTTTGACCCATCAGAGAAGCCAGCGCTAGATTCCTGTCTGCTCTGGGAGACGGGGCACAAGGGCTGAGCAATGCAGAGGGAAGAAGGGACAACCAGGCTGTGACTCCCTGGTCCCCAGGCAAAGGGCTGCTTGCTTCTTCACAGCATCAGTTCCTTTCTTAGGGTATAGACCAACCCACAGGCCTGCAGCTCGAGCCAGGTGTTCTTCTAGGATCTGGCCATGTGCAGCCAACTTCAGAGAAGGCAATTTGAGCAAGGTGATGATGGTTGTCTTTTCTGCAATCTCTTGTGGGGAAGAATAAAGAAAGACAGTTTCAAGGGCAGCTGCCAGGGGGTGGGGGCTGATGGAATGAAAGTCTTCAGTTCTGTTGACTGAACAGATTGCCATCTGCCTCCCTCGGGACTGCTGGAAGTGTCCTCATGATAGTGAGGACACTTATAATGGGCAGGCCTTAGGGCTGGCCCATTTTGGAAGGCAGTGGGTACCAGGCTTCTGCATCTTGCAGGGTCTCTGATACACCATCCAGGGAGCTTGACTAATTAATGTTGCCTGACTCCCCACCCATCTCAGGAGGCTTTGTGCAGACTCTGTGGTTGAGTCACCATAGACTCCAGGGGCAGGCTATGGACTGTAGGAGATACAGATTTCAGTTGTGAGATCCTAGTGAGTAGCGGGTGTGGTGGTCTGTTCCCTGGAACCTCACTCCAGCTGTGGGAGGGATCACGCCATGGAAAGACCACAGCGCTGTCAGGCCATGGCAGGCTGGAGGGGAGGTGGTTGGTTGAAATAAGGATGCCTTCTTTCCCACCCCATCACTGCCCTGCTCATACCTAGCCCCTGTCCTCACTGAGTGCCGTCTTTGATCTTGGCTCTCTCCCCTTTCCCCCTCCCCAGGTTGGGAACTCCTGGAGGTACAGTTCACATTTAGTTTCTTCCCCCGTCTCCTACTTAACTGCTCAGCGCACAGCAATCTGGTTCCACCCCCACCACGCCACTGAAATTATCCTGGTAAATGTCACCTCCAAAGACGTGTGAATAGCAGATCTGAGTGAGCTAGTGGTGGGTCTTGTGAGCACTTTTCCCCCTCAGGCTTAGCGGGGCTTGACATCAGCACCCTCTCTGCCATGACGGTAGGGTATTGCTCTCTTTGCCCCTTCTTCCTCTAGCCATCCCTCCCCTCTCCTCAGAGACCTAGGTTCTCTTTTATCTCAGACCACTCAGCACTCAGTAGATGAACTGTGTGACCTCACCCCTAGGGTTTGATGCTTTCTCCTTCGTATTTCTTTCTGACTCCGACTAGGAATTTTAGCTGCACATGGACATGTTCACTGTATTGACCCCACCCAAATCCTAGCTGGTCTAGATGGGATTACACCCCACCTTCCAATTGCTTCTCTCTGTATTTTCCCCATCTCAGTGATGTACTATGGTATGCCTCCTCCTCCTCTTCCTCTTCTTCATCCTCCTCCTCCTCCGTGACATGGGAGTCATCTCTTGTCTCCATACAAGTCTACCCTGGCAGCTCTCCATCAATGTCATGGCCATTGCCTCCCTCTATCTGCATTTCTACTGACCTCATCCAGGCTCTCAATCCAGTTGGTCCTGGGCCATTAAACACACCTCTTAGCAGTTTTTTGTCTGCTGCTAACACCTATCTGACCCATTCTCCTTTCCGAAAAAGGAATCGTTGGTATTGTTTGTGTATGCCGCCTGCCTCAACTCACTCAAACTTAATCCCTGATGTAACCACGTTGAAAGCTGGAACTTAATATGAGATTATTAAGTCATGAGGTTTCTACCTTTGTTAGTGCTACTATCTTGGGAGTGGGTTAGTTGTGACTACAGGTCAGCCCCCTCTTTCTTGCTCTCTTTTCCTTCTTTCTGCCCCAGAATGGTGCAGCAAGGGTGCCCTCACCAGCTTTGCCTCCTGACTTTGAACTTTGCACCCCTCAGAAGTGTACGAGACAAACCTCTGCTCTTGTGAAAATTCTCCAGTCTGTAGTAGTCTTTTAAGATCAACACAAAGTGGACTGAGATATCATTGGCCCCAATATCTGCTTGTGTCCTCTACTGCTCGGATTTTGGGTGGAAGTAGACTCCAGAGCATAGCCCACACAGCCCTCTGCAACATCTGCCTTGTCTCTCCCCAGCCTCAGTTTTGCTGTTTCTCCTGTTGCTCCCTGCCACACAGCTGTTTGTGCAGCCAGTGGACCTGATTTCAGAGCCCCTGATATCCCTCTGAGCATCGTGGCTCACAGTCTCACACCTCAGGATGCCCCCTTTATTATTTTCAGAACACTATCTTAACAGAGATTGAATGGCTTTAGGAAGCTGTAGTTAATCCATTCCTCCATTTGTGCCAGAAGATATGTGTACACACAAACATCCCTGTTTGGCACCAATATGTATTTCCAATCATATCTGAATTTTTACATTTGCCTGCATGGGACTGTCTGCCCTGGATAAATGTACTATTTTCCTCTCACCATTTAAAGAAATGAAAAATAGTTCAAGCACTCCCTAAGAGTGCAGAGACCTCAAGTGGAGCAGATCCAGTCTACCTGAGAGAGAGGCCTGGCCCAGAGGCTGGGTGGCCTCAGCACATGGACTTTCAAGGGCTTTCTTAAGGGACTTGGTGTGCTCTGGCCTCACTTTCTTACTCCAGGCCACTCCTGTTTATTCTAAAACCAACAGTTTTTCCCACTGAGAGCAAAAGTCACCCTGAGTGATGACTCTGCCAACTGACCAGGTAGCAGGTAGCTACGCAAGTGAGGCTGGCAAGAGGCTAGATGAATTTATACGCTGCTCACAACTGCAGGCACGTGGCTCCGGGCTCCCAGGCTGCAGTGGCCTAATTGCTGTCTTCTGAGCAGATGGCTCACTCCCGTGCTAAGGCTGCCTGAGAGATTCTGCTATTAACACCCGGGTTGCAGCAAGAGCTTCCATTACCTACCCACCCCCCATCTCCAGGAGTTCAGTACTTGGATCCTTATATTCTCCCTCACACCTCAAGCTAAATTTAGACGTTGGATGTTTCATCCACTCAGCGTCTGTGGGTCGGCTCTGTGAAGTGTCATTCATTCATTCATTCACGCATGGGGAGTGCTGAGAGAGCCGTGGTGACAATGGGACATAGCTGCTGAGAGAGCCGTGGTGACAGTGGGGTGTAGCCCCTGTCCTCCTCCAAGATGGGAAAGCACACTGAGGACAACACCAAGTGAAGAATACTTTAAAGAAAGTGAGATGGCTGGCGGTGGTGGTGGCGCACGCCTTTAATCCCAGCACTCGGGAGGCAAGAGGCAGGCGGATCTCTGTGAGTTCGAGGCCAGCCTGGTTTAGAGAGCGAGTTCCAGGACAGGTTCCAAAGCGAGAAACCCTGTCTTGCAAAACCAAAAAAAATAATAATAAAAATAAAAGAAAAAAGGAAGGAAGGAAGGAAAGAAAGAAAAAGAAAGTGAGATGACTTCCCTCTGGAGAAGACGTTGGCAAGATGGCAAAGACTGAGAGGGACAGAGGGAGCCCCTTAAAGGCTGCTGCCAGTACCCTTTGCTGCCACCATGGCGGCCAGTCGTGCCCAGGCTGCAAACTCTGAAAAGGGTTCTCTCTAGCTGTGCGAGTTGTGCTAGGGTCCCAAGCTATGGGCGTGATAACCTTTGAACCCCTCTCATGTGTCATAGCCGTTTGGTGAGGCAGAATTGGCGTTTGATTTGGAGTCAGAGCCTCTTGGTTCCGAGTGCAGGCGGAACATTCGCTGGATGGAATTCGACAAGCCCTGTAGAAACAGGCAGACGGAAGCTCTCCATGACCATCAGCAGGAAGCTGTTGTGTGAGAAAAGCAGATACGTTCCCATCTGTGGTCCCGTTTGCTAAAAGCTTACCGGTAAATAAGACAGAAACAAGACTTCGGCACAGAAGGAGGAAGGGCAGTTCCCTGTACAGCTTCTTCCAGGCCTGGCTCTCAGAGGCTCCTCAGAGGCACCCTCTTCCATGCCCACACTGCCCATGTCGCTACCTCCACATGTCTAGCTCTGTTGCTTATATTGACCTTTATAATATATTATATTATACATAATGTATAATGTATTGTAAATCTTGATTTATAAGATTAAATATTAAAAATATGAAGTACTCCCTATGTATTTCAAATGTAGAACATCATGATGGTTTCCTCCCTCAATTCCCATTCCTCCTTTCAAAGAAGGCCTTTCCTGGTTTTTGTTTAAGTCAGTAGCTGTTTGCAGTGACTTGTGAGTGCCTGCTTGGATGGGAAGGGTGAAGATGGCATTTCTTTTTCTTTTTTTACGTATAACCTTCCAGTTTTTAGGGGTTAACCATAACTGTTGTTGTTCTATAGGGACTTTGGTGCCTCCATACCTCTTTCCTAAGTCTACACACTCTGCATCTGTATTTACGTATCTGATTGTTCATTCTGGCGATTGGACACACATGCGGGGAATGCAGTCTTAACCACTGACTTACATCTCAGCCCCTAAATTTTTGATACTATTCTTTTCATATAAACAGTCATGTTTCAACTCCTTTATGTCCCCTAGAGTTATCCTCCCTGGCCCTTTCTGGTCACAGTTCTTGATTCCCACTGGCTCATCTCTGGGCTTGCTTCCCCCAATACTCAACTGCTCTTCTGTGATATTTTTTCTGTTTCTGAATCTCCATCTGCCCATTTCTTGGGCTGTACCCAGATTTTAATTGAGAACATTCTTTTCAGCCCTATGAGTATAGGGGTGACTATTCTGAGACTTGACTGTCTAAATATGGCTTCCCTTCACAGTTACCTGGCAGCTTGGTAAAGTTTAAGTTAAAATTAATTTCCCTCAGAATTTTGAAGGGATCTCTCTAGAATCTTCTAAGTTCTGATATCTCTGTTAGGTGTAATGTCACTCTGATTCCTGTAATTATGTGTGGTATGACCTCTTCCCTCTTCTGCCTCTCTGCAAGACCTAGAATCTTTTGATTATTCTACTTCATCATGGAGGTCTGTTCATTTATTGTGGCGTTGTCAGTTTGAAAACTGAGGCCTTTGATTTCATGAAATATTTTCTGTATTTTTTTATTTGATTTTCTCTCTCTCTCTCTCTCTCTCTCTCTCTCTCTCTCTCTCTCTCTTTCTCTTTGGTTTTTTGAGACAGGGTTTCTCTGTGTAACAACCCTAGCTGTCCTGGAACTTGCTCTGTAGACCAGGCTGGCCTCAAACTCACAGAGATCCGCCTGCCTCTGCCTCCCGAGTGCTGGGATTAAAGAGGTGCTCCACCACCACCCAACACTTCTCTCTCTTTTTGTATTTCCATTCAGTAAGGTGGTAAAACTCTTAAGTTGTTCTTTACATCTTTTCTCTCCATTTTATTTGTCTGTATGTCTTTGTTGTTCTCTGAGCAGAGAGTTTTCTAAAACTTTTCCTCCAGACTTTTGTAGACCTTTTCCAGCTACCACACGCAACACTTTCTCTGTCTCTTTATAAAGTGATGTTGATGGGCGCACTATGGTCTTGTATGTCTCAGAGGGCTATTAGTTGTAGTATTTTCTCTCTGAATTGCCTCATACGCTGCACTTTCTTTTCCTTTTTATTAAAAATAGATTATTTTCTCATATAATATATCCTGACTGTGGTTTCCCCTCCCTTCCAGCTCCTCCCCACCTCTCCTCCAGTCTGGATCCCTTCTCTGTCTGTCTGTCATTAAAAAAGAGCTGGCTTCTAAGAGATAACAAGAAAACACAACAAAATAAAATAGAATCACATCGAAATTGGACAAGGAAAGCCAAGGGAAGGGAAAGATTCCCCAAGAGAAAGCACAAGAATCAGAGACCCACTCATCCACACATTTGGGAGTCCCATAAAAAGACTAAATTGAAAGCTATAATATAATATATATTCAGAGACTCTGCTGCTTCAGTCCATTCTTACTCTCTTTGCCCCCATTGTTTACGTATTTATTTGTGTGAGTGGCCATATGTATGTGGGCACATGTGTGTAAGCGTGCATACACATGTGCACACTTATGTGTGGCGATCAGAGGCTGATGTTGGGGGCATCTCCCTCAGCCACCCTGCCATTTTATTTATGGAGGCAGGGCCTCTCGCCAATTCTGCTGGTCTAACTGATCAGCTTGTCCAGGCCTCTCTGTCTCCACTTCCAAGGTCTGGGACCACAGTGCAGAGTTCGTTTGGCTGTGAGGTGAGAGCTGGGGATACAGATCCTCTTCTCAGGCTTCAGCCGTCATCCCCGCAGCCCCCACACTTTGGATTTCAAACTGGGAACCTCCTTGGCGATAGGTAAGACTGAGACAAGAAGGTGTGCTCTAGTTCATGAATCGGGGCTTGTCCATTCTTGGGCATCACTGACATGGGTTGAGCTAGAGTTTAGACACATCCCTGAGGGTAGGCGATGTTAAGCATAACCCCTGACTGACTGCGTCTAGAGAGATTTTCTCTGAAGTTTTTTGTGTTTTCCAAGTCTAGGGCTCCTAAACAGATAACCTGTCCTCCCCTGCTGTGATGGGGCTGTGGAGGTCACCAGGAGGCCACAGCCGGCAGACTAATTCCTCCTTACACATTTCAGCCTGTCCCTCTGTTTCCAGCCTGTCCATCTCTGTTTGTAGAACCTGGTATCTTCTACTTTCCTCAGTTCTGGTGCCTCTGTGATATTCGGGTTCTTACACCTTTCTGATTCTGCTGGGTCCTTTATCACATTTCTTCAGAGTTTCTTCTCATTTCTGGAGTGTTGAGGAAGGAGAAATGATCAGATGTTCGATTTATCACATTCAACAGAAGTGCTAATTTCACTTTAATGTGTTTTGGAATGCTTTTTTAAAATTGATAGGATCTTCTGCCTGATCTGATTGGGTCCTGATGCTCCGCTTTGAAGGAGGTGTTTCTTACCCCCAGTTTATGGTGTGTGTGTGTGTGTGTGTGTATGTGTGTGTGTGTGTGTGCATGTGTGTTTGCATGCACACATGTGCACGTGTGTGAGTATAGGCTGTGTGTGAGTGTGTATGCACATGTGTGTGTGAGTGTGTATGCACGTGTGTGTGTGTGTGTGTGTGTGTGTGTGTAAACAGGCAGAGAGGGATCGAGTGACTGAAATGGATGGTGTTGCAGCGCCCAGGCTGAAGGTGCAGCTGCTCTAAACTTCAGACCCTATCTCAAGCTCTGCCTGTCAGGGTTGAGCCTTGTGTATGTGCCAACTAGTGTGTTTACTGTAACATTTGAGATTATGTGCCAACTAGTGTGTTTACTATAACATTTGAGATTATGGTCAGGGTGGGAGGGATGACCTGGGACAAAGATGGGAGGGAAGGGGGACCTGGGACACGGAGGGAAGGCTAGGCTATGGAAGGAGAGGCCATTTGGCTGAGGTCACTCCTACTCCAGGTCAGCAACATGGATGAGACGGCTGTGGTAGGCACTTGGCAGTCCTCATTCTGCATGCCAGCAGCTCATGGTCATGGATGGACACTGGACTGGAAACATGTCAGAATGTTTCATGGCCTCTATGAGGCTCTCCTCCAGCCTAGCGCCTGTGTAGGTAGAGGGGTGTATAGCATTCAGAGCAAGAGATGGATTCAGAGCAGGAGGTGGGCTCAGGAGGACATTTTACTCTGGGATTCTAGTTCCCCGTTACAACCCTGAAGGGAAGGTTGTCCGTGGCAGCGCTTGTCTTCCATGACCGATTTCTATTCCTGAGGGTGACAGACTAACTCATTGCAGAGTGCTCAGTCATGTTTCAGTGACCAGGCTGTATGTTTCTAAAAGTCTGGAATCCAAATTACAACATTAAAGCTAACTAATGACCTTGAGTTGAAGTGGTCAAAGCTAAGGAGCTTTATCTGTGTCCAGGCAGTGACCTAGCAAGGCTGATGTTAGGTAATGCCCGTGTCTGGAAATGGTTGCAGATACCAGCAGCAATAAATAGCCGACTTTTGCAGGGGAGCTCACTGGAGTAATTTAATCACAGTGATGCTTGTTGGAATTTAGATACCATGTCTGAATATAGAGATGTAATAGTTTCTGCAGATATGTATGCATACGAGCACATGTAAAACAGCTTGTTTTGAGGTAGCCTCGCCATGCTTCCTAATAGCACCCTGCAAATGTTTTATGAATCATATCTTATGTATTTTATGCCCTTATAGAGCATTCTACACAAAGCACCCCGACTGCTGTTTCATTTACCAATTGGCATTTCCCCAAGAGGACTAGAATGCAGGAGCTACAGAATAGGAGGGCTTGTAACCAGTGCCACCCAGGTGACTCTGCTCGACAGCCATGTTGCAGTTCCGTGAAGAAGAACCCAGGCGGAAGGTCAGGGGATCAGGATTGAGAAATGAAAATGTCAGAATAGCCCTCTAAGACTAATAAAGGGCAGGCTTGCATTCTCGCCCCTTAGCAGTTGTGTTTCTGAGTAATGTTTCAACAAACCTGGGAGTTTTGTTGCTGCCCCGCAGTGCATAAAGGGATGAGGTGTTGGGGTAAGACAAAAGGAATCTCACCACTTCTTTAGCATCTCTGGGTTGGTTCTACAAGCTGAGGCACAAAGCCCTGGGACCCCTTAGCATGAATCCTCCTGTGGGAGCAGAAGGCTTTATCAGATAGACTGTCCAGCCTGTGTAGAGAGGAACGTGATGTGTAAGGTGAGGCCTCATTTAGCATCTACCTTCATCGGGAGAACTACAGTTTGACTCTCAGGCCCCAAGAATCACATTTGCCATGTGGGGAGGGTAGACTCGGAGGCATTGGACATGATGGAAGGGCGTTGAGCAGATAGCGTGGCGTGAGTGGGTTCTCCAGGCCAGGCTTATAGTCGCTTTTCAGAGCCTTTCGGCATGCTCAGCTCCAGTCACACGTGAACACAGGTTCATCTAAGTTTTTGCTGGAAGTGTTGGAGTTTTGTTGGCACACAGGGTCCTCCAGCTGGCTTGGAATGGGAAGAATAAAGAGAAAAGAAAATGCCTTGGGGAGCTCTGTGGCATAGGGAACTGATCACATGGTGCAGAACCGTCTCTGTGACGCTGGAAGGGGGAAGCATGTTGTGACCTCCAGAGGGCCACCACATTAGATCTGAAGTCATCTGGTCTTGCCCCTTTGGATCAGTGGCATTGGTCACTGTTCTGAGCACTTAGCAACACTACCATCACCAGGGACAGCAGTGCTAATCTGATGTGGAGGTGTAAGCAAATGAGTACTGTAACCTTGGGGTGGACCTTCAGAGTGGGCCAGTGCAGAGAAATATCCTCCGTGGAAGGTGGTCATCTGGCGGGACAGCTGCTGCATCTCTGGCCGAGTCATGGCCGTAGGAGGTGGGGGAAGGAAGCAGGCATTGGCTTGCAGGGTGCAGGAGTCTGATGGAACCAGGCAACCCTGTGTGGGACCGACAATCCCTACTCCCCACTGGGCAGCTCTTCTCATTCATTCTTTGGCAATCCCTCCATCTTTTCTACATAACAGAGAGGTACTTCTGGGACGTGGGGGGCCTCGATGGTTCCATGGGGCTATCCCACCACAGGACTCCCTGTTTTTACATGAAGCCCAACAGTGAGCGGTGGTGAGTGGTACCATGAGACTAAGTGCAGCAATCAATCGTGTCTACAATCTGTTTACTCGAATCTGTCTCCACTGTACTTGAACTCCGTGGCTCCTGTTGCCTGGGGTGCTAACTGTACATTAGCAGCATGAGGCTGGAGACATGCGGTTTTATTTCTATTAATGCCAGGAGAGCAAGGAAGTTAAAAGCAGTAACTAGGACAAACGGTGCTCTTGTTGGCAGGTACTCCTTTCGCTGTTGACTAACCTGTTTTATTTTTCTTCACGTGGCCTTTATTTCCTCATCCGTTGTTCTCTGAACCTCCTCGGTTAAGAATTAAAGTTTGATGAGAAGAGGCGATGAGGGTCGAAGGAAAGATGAAAGGCTCTTTGGTGGATGTTGGGAGGTGCATGTCGCAGGTGGGAGAAGGGAACCCGGGGAGTTTTCCCAGCAGAAAACTTCTGTTTCTTAAATATGAGGCGAGAGCAGTGATATGTGGATTGTGGTTCAGTCAGAAATCTAACCCTTCAAGTTGTGGCCCCTTTATAGCTTTCCCTTGCTGCCCTGTGCCAGTGAGCTGGTGAGCTTTTACGGTAGGGTTGGCCGCCGAGAACTTGTGAGACCTCGCACTGAGAATGTGAGTTTGATGATGAGGACTGATGTGAGTGGTCGTACCAGAGAAATGAGCAGAGCTTGTGGTAGCACAACGAGGAAGAGTTCCCATTCTCTGCTTCCTCCCAGTCCTGCCCAGCCAGCCTTCTACCTGTCTAGCCATCTCTCCATGCATGTGTGCCTCCATCAAGGGACTTGGCTTTTAGGACTCCACCAGTGTGAAAAAGGCCAGGAAGGAAGGACTTTGGGGATGACAGTCTAATCAGAAGTGGACCCCTTCCCAGAGTCTAAAGTAAAAGATGAGCACAGGACCTGGTGGCTAATGATGATGATAATAATAATAGACGGAGTACCAGGGAAAGTTACAACTTAAGGCAGAGAATGTTGATGTTGAGCCTAGAGTGTGAGCCTGTGGGGAAAGACAGGGCAATATCTGGCAGAGATACCTTTTTTTTTTTTTTTTTGGTAATGAGATCATAGGGTTTGAAGTCAGAGCAAACATCTTAAAGTTATATCCTTGCACATTATTGATCCAGAATAAAATCGTATAGGTAAATGATGATAGTCATTGATAATCTGAAAGTTTTACCTACGTGTGTGTTTCTGCCTTCTCCTGAGTCTACATACAGAATTGGTGTAAATAAAACACCTTTTCTGAGCCAGACATGGGGTACACACCTGTAATCCCAGTATTTGGGAGACTTAAGCTGGAGGGTTATGAGTTCAAGGCCAGCCTGAGTTATGCCAAGGGCTGAAGATGTAACTCAATGGCAGAGGATTTGCCTGACCTACACAAGGCCCTGGATTTGAACCCTAGCACCACACAATAAACAAACACACATAAAATCCTTTTTCACTATTCTTTATATTTACTAATAAAGCTGTGAAATCAAGGTGTTTGCCCCAAAGAGCAGTAGGCTGGATATGAAGGAAGATGCTAGAAGGAAAGCTGACTCCCAGCAAAGGATAATAACCTCGGGGCAGCTCAGTATTGGTAATCAAGGTGGAATATGGTGCCTGGTGGTTGCTGTCTTGGCGCTAAGCTGTCCAAGGCCAGATGGATTGGCCAACACCAGGTGAAAATGACTTTGTGGACCAGCAGTCTGTGTGCTGTCTCTAGAGTCAGGGCTCTCCACTGAGGAGTCAGATCTGTCCCTGGCTGGCTGACACTCTGAGGACCCTGAGGAGCGAGCCGGCCAATGGCTGGGGAAAGGACACAGCCCCAAATGCAGCTGCCAGTACCTGGGCTGCAGTCGGCTGAGTCTGCTTGTGGCATTGAGCCTGCAGATGTCCCTGAGGTCAGGATCTGGGGACATAGTGAGTCTTGGGGGAAGATCAGTGGACACAGAGGCAGCAGCTTCCGTTGCTTTTCCATCACCTAGAGAGGTTCAAGGGGTCCTTGGGTGCCACAGGCAGTACTGTCCCCACAGGGAGATTTAGTTTAGTTAACCCTGGTGGTACAGACCTGCAACCTTGCCTACTCCGAAGACTGAGAAGGGAAGCTATGTAGTTCTAGTCCTAACTGGGATACAGAATGAGTTTAAGGCCAGCCTGGATACCTTTAGCAAGATCTCAAAATATCAAGAAAAACCGGCTAGTTTAGTGAAAGAGCGCTTGCGTGAGAATCTAGATTCAATTTCTGGTATCTCCAAAAAAATTAAAGATAAGAAGATACATATTTCACCCAACTGGTGCTTTTCAAATGTTGAGGACGTTAACAAAGGAGATCTTACATATAAATACAACATCTTACTAGATCTTTGGGCAGAAATTTTGTATGGCAAGCCCACGTAGATGGCACCCCACCCAAGAGAACCGGGCAGGCTAAAGCTCTGCTTTGACTGGATTGGATATGCTTGTTTCCAAATGCACGGGGCTGTGTGTGGGCTGACAGTGGGCTCACGGTGTCTGTCATCCCCTGGTTGAGTGATGGGAGCCATGAGTCGGGTAGCACAGTATGGAAACCCCAGAGTAGAAGCTGGGACCGTTCTCTGCCAGCTCCTACAGCCTCATGGTCCCAAGTGGTGAGGTCACCAAGTCATGTTGGAAGGCTGTGAAAGGAAAGTCACTTTCTCTTGTTCTGTGTGTGGGGTGGGTGTGAAGTCATAGTATCGGGGGTAGAGGAAGTGCGCCTTGATGAAGCCTGCTGTGGTTTAGTTGTCTTGCCCTAGAACTTTGTAGGTTAGCCATAACTTCCCAAGTCCTTTCTTAGAGTATGTCTCCTCTCGTCTGTCTGTCCTTTCTTTGGAACATTTTTGTTAGAACATGTCTCCTCTCTGTCTGTCTGCCTCTCTCCCTCCCTCCCTCCCTGCTTCCCTCCCTGCCTCCCTCCCTTCCTCCCTTCTTCCCTCCCTCCCTCTCTCCTCCATGTCTCTGTGTCTCTGTCTCTCTCTGTCTCTGTCTCCCTCTCTTCAGCAGTGCTGGGGATAGAAGCCAAATTCTTGTACATACTAGCCAAGCATTCTACCCCTGAGCTACATCCGTGTCCCAAGTCATGGTTTTCTGATTTTTTTCCCTCATGACAAAATTCAATTAAATGATGATGCTATTTGGGAATTCATTTGTTCATTTACTCAAGTAAAGACCTTGGCATATGAGAGGGCTTTCTTGCCTTTGGGAGAAGACAAAAAAGGGATGCCAAAGCCAGGCCAAATAATGGACCCTTCAGGTCTGGCTGGCCATAGAAATCATTCATAGCTTGGATGCCTGGGTTCCTTTTGCTCATGGTTAGTTGCAGGCTGAAGAATGACTGGCTCGTGCCAACTGCATGGTGGAGAATATGTCATAGAGACGCACAAGGAGAGTGTCACACTGGAGCGCAGGGCACTAGTCCTGGACTGTGGGGTGGCATGTAAGGAAGTGCTGGGGTCACACTTGCTGACTACCCCATGGGGGCCCTCAGATGCGGGTAGCATCTGATGCTGTAGAGGGGTCCCCTAGCTGGATGTCCTGGAGGTTCATGTGAGGTGGGTCCTGGAACCAGAGAGGTCTGTACTTGGGCAGGCCTGCAGGGGAGAAAGACAAAATACAGCTGCGTGTTATTGATCTTGCAGCTTTAGAGAAGTGGTAGCTTCCTCGGAAGTCAGTTCTTCATTAGCTGAGCTTTAGCCTATCCTAAAGATCCATTGTGAAAATAACCATTTTGGATGACAGTCCTTCAAAAAAAATGCATTTCTCTTTCCCCCCTCCCTTTCTTCTGGGCTGTTTGTTTTATTGTTTGAGATGGGATCTCACTGTGGTGGCCTAATATAACCCTAACTCATGGGCCTCCTGCTTCAGCCTCCCATGTGATATACCACACCCAGCTCCTGCTCTCTTGTGTGTGTCGTGCGTGTGTGCCCATGCATGCATGTGTACATGCACACATGTGTAAGTGTGTACACCTGTGTAGAGGGTGCATACTTCTGTGCATATATGTGCAGAGGCCAGAGCGTAACATCTTCTCTATCACTCTCTTACTTTTTAAAGACAGGATCTCTCACCGATCCTGGAACTAGCACTTTGACTAGATTGACTACTTGGTGGACTTCAGGGATCCTCCTGTCTCTGTCCCTTCAGGGCCAGGGTTACAAGAGTGCGGGACTACCTATGGCTTTTGTAGGGTGACTACAATGCAAACCCTGGTCCTCATGCCTTTGCAGTGAGCACTTCACCTGCTGCTCCATCTCCCCAGCCCCAGCTCCTGCTTCCTTAAGGAAAGTCTTGCTGGCTTGGGTCTCCATTGTGAACAGTCACTGTTATGGCCTATGACAGCCCAGCCACCTGGTGTGCGCATCAGCTCACCCTGGAACCTCCTGCCTTTTACAGTCATTGTGACTTTGATCCCATCTGTTAGCTGTCACTTGCTTTCTGTGCCCCCAGGCTCTTTACCTTCGTACGTATCTGGTGTGTGCACATCGCGAGCCAGACACGGGCACGGAAGGGTGGAAGGATGCACTGCGCTCAGATTTGCTGCCCACAGATCTCCACACGGTGCTGAAGCCGCATGCTCACAGATGGTGAAAGACCCCACATGTTTTTCCCTTAGGCTCAGTTAACTCTGAACCTACAGTTAAGCTCAGCCTTTCTAGTAAATATTTGGGAAATTAATTACTGATTCAGACTCTAATTTCTTCTTCTTCTTACTCAGTTATTGTGTGCGTGTGACCGAACACACGTTAGGAAGCCAGAGCACAGTTCCTTGGGACTTGCTTCCCATCTTCTCCCTGCTTGAGGCAGGGTCTCTCTTGCTTCTGCTCTTGCTTGGCATACTTCAGCTAGCTGTTGCTCAGACATCCAGTGGACTCTTCCTTCTCTGCCTCTTCAAGGGGAGGCTGGGATTACAGACACCACACCAAGCTTTTTGTGTGGCTCCTGGAGACAGCTCAGCTTGTAGCTTATCCCCCCCTAGCCTAGTACTTCTCCCCCACTGAGCCATCTCCCAAGCTCTCTCCTTCCTCCCCTTCTAGTTTCCCTCTCTCCTTCTTCCCTCCTTGCTCCTCCCTTTCTGTCCTTGTCTCCCCCGCCCCCCCTGCTCCCGTCCTCCCCTCCTCTTTCCTGTCTCCTCTGTTCTCCCGCATCCCTTTATCCTTTCCTCTCTTTCATTTCCCCACCTCATTCTGAGGATCAGTCCTTAGGGAGCAGGGAGCAGGTACATGATGCTGCCCTCAGCCGTCTCCCAAAGGTGAGGGTGGCAGGGTTGCTCCCTCCTCTGCCTCTAAGGAACCTTTCTCTGTCACCTCCTCCTCCCTCTGTGGCCTCCCTTGTGCGGTGCTTCTCCTCCCGGAGGAAGGGCCCAGCTGTAATTACGTGAAGGCTGCAGGGAACATGATTAGTAGGGAATGAAAGATGCATCTGTTTAATATTTTCAAAATATCATTCCAGTTGCATAAACATAAATAAAACATAGACTCGGCCCATGAAAAACTTCCTCTTGTCAAGGAGATAGATTCATGGCCAGCACGGTCCGAATGGCTGTGAACACTCCACTCCCCAGCGCCTTTCTTTTCCTGCACAAGCTTGCCTATGCACGCACACCCTCAAGCCATCTATGCTTCTAGTCTCTAACATGACGGCATTGTGGCCTCTACCCTGTGTACGCGGATTTTTTAGTTTCTAGGATAGAAGAACCTTATCAGGTGTGTAGGATGGAGCACAGTGTTCTAAGGTCTTTAACAACAACAATAATAATAAAACCAAGGTGCTTATTCCCTCCTGACCCTGAAGTTACAGGGATGAATTACCTGAGAATGCGATCTTAGACTGCATTCTAGAGGAACGTCCCCATGGAACCTCAAAGGGCTTTGAGCTGAGCTGAGACAAGAAATTACCTTTTTATGCTCATGAACCTAACAAAAATCACGATTTCCTTTTCTACCAGTATCTGTGGCCTTGTCACGTGCTGTCATGTATCCCGCAGTTGTCGGTATTTCCAAATATCATTTCATTAATGAGCACTTTAAAATTAGGGGAATTCTAGATGCAACAGTTAGGTTGGTTTTCTTTGATGTGTTAATAAAGATACACACATATCCCACATCACAGATCTGTTTGACTATTTTGGTAACTGTTTTCCAGCATGAGGAGTCTCTGTTATGTTACAGATTAGAAAACATTGTTTCAGATGAGAGTTCATGTACAACCAGAGGTACCCATTGCCCAAAAGGTTTAGAACGTTTTGTCCTGTTGGATTAAAGGGCCCATGCTTGAATAATCCCATTAATGTGAGATCCAGGCCTTGGGCCTTGCAGTAGGAGCAGAGGGTTAGAGAAGCACTGAACCACAGAAGCACATGCTGTCCAGGAAGCTCAACGGAGTCTCCACAAAAGAGGTCTAGGGCCAAATGTGGAGGCAAAGCAGAAGGAACAATCAGGCTTGGACCTGGGTCTTGCAGGGCTTTCTCCCGGCCATGTATGACAATGTTTTCATCACAGGGTGGGCAAGATTGTGGGGGAGGGGCAATGATCTGATCAGAGGAGAGAGGGCTATTTCTGAAATGTGTTTGTGAATACTTGGCTCCTTTGGCTCAGAAAGTCGAGACACAGCCGTTCTGGGTGCGGTTCACAGGATTATGTCACATGATGTCAAGTGATCGTCATCCCTTTGAAAACCTGATAGAAGTATGTTTAGAAAAGTCTTAAAACTGGAATTTAGAATCTTGCTGCGCACAGAAGGCCCTCTGTGTTTTCCATGTTTCAGAAAACTAGGGATTTGTGAATGTCACTGATACTGGGGCTAAGTCCAGGACTTAGGGTGGTTATCTGTGGAGGTGACACACTACCCGGACTTGCCCTGTGTGTGCATGCGGTGGTTCACACCGAGAGAGAGAGAGAGAGAGAGAGAGAGAGAGAGAGAGAGAGAGGTGGAGAGAAAGTGTGTGTGTGTGTGTGTGTGTGTGTGTGTGTGTGTGCGCGCGCGCGCGCTGGAGGTCAGAGGAAGACCATGGGTGTCGTTCCCTCAGGCATAGTTCCCCACTTTTTGTTTTTGAGACAAGGGCTCTCCTTGGCCTGGAACTCTCCAAGTAGCCAGACTGATGGGTTCTTGAACCCGGGAGACCGGCTTCTCCCTGTCTCCCCAGGCACTGGCATGCATGCACATGCCACTGCTCCTGGATGTGAGATCTGGGGGTTTGAGCTTAGGTCATGTCCTTACAAGGCAAACACTTTCCTAACTGCACTATCTCCCCAGTCCATTTTGTCTGTGTAGATGTGTTCAGCCAGATGTCCAGGGCAACCCTGGAAGCAAGGGACACAAGCAGCTCCTACATCCCTGTTGGACTCTGGGCTGACAGGCACTGGACTGCTTAAGGACCATCTTGTTTCCACTCCTCCCCCACTGATAATGACATTACAGACAGGACAGAGCAGGTACTCCATGGCATGTGCTGACTTTTTTAGGTATGTGCTATTACATTTAGTAAAAGAAATGGAGTTCCTAGAATAAATCATAAAAGGAAAATCTCTTGGCTGAAGAGGGACAAAGGAAAGCAGGCTGGATGCTCAGGAGACATCTGCAGAGAGGCAGTCGCATTAGTGCCATTGGGTTCTACTCTTCTGTCGTCACCTGGCTTTGCTGAACAAAAAAAACAGGTATAAGAGGAAAGTGACTTGTTTGGCCAGAGCCTCCTTGCTTAGAAGTAACGTAGCTAAGAAAACATCATTTTGAGTGAGGTAACCCAGACCCAGAAAGACAGTTATCACATGTACTCACTCATAAGTTTTTAAACATAAAGCAAAGAAACAGCCTACAAATCACAATCCCAGAGAACCTAGACAATGAGGACCCTAAGAGAGATATACATAGATCTAATCTACATGAGAAGTAGAAAAAGACAAGATCTCCTGAGTAAACTGGGAGCATGGAGACCTTGGGAGAGGGTTGAAGGGGAGGGGAGGGGCAAGGAGGGAAGCAGAGAAAAATGTAGAACTCAATAAAAATCAAAAAAAATATGTAATATGTATAAAAAAAGAAAAGTAGCATAGATAGATTCCAGCCCAGACCTAGCTGCCTTTGGGTCCTTGCCTTTCCCATTGTCCACCCTCCCAGCAACACATCAGCAGGGGAAAAAGCCAGAGAATTCCTGGTGTGCGGCATCTTGGCTTTCTTTGCAGATTGGAAATGCCAGTATCAAACTCCCTGGCCCGTTGACAAACAGAAAATGATGAGTTAAAAATTCAGCAAGAAGAAACCCCCTAGGAAAGAAGGTGGTTGAAAGAGCAGTTTTAATCCTTCCTAGCACTCTTGGACTTCCGGTCGCTGCCCATGCGTGCTCCTGGGTGCATTGTCAGTGTGCTCTGGGTGGGTGCACAAGGACCCACAGAGGGAGTGTGGAGGGGTTGCTGCCCCATCCTGGCGGGGTGTCAGGGTACATGGCTGACTGTGCACTCTGATCTCACATGAGGAAGGCCAAGTGGACAGAGGTTTGGATGACACCCCAACCTTTCTGCAGCCTCACAGCCATGCTGATTGGGACACTTAGCCTTCTGACCTTGTAAGAAACACTGAGTTAAGAATAACAACAACAACATGCTTCTGCTTCTGAGAATAGAGTTGGGATAGGAGCTATTAGGCCACTTCCCAGGGTGTGTTAGGAATTCTTCCTCACTCTTCCCCCTCCCTCCTTCTTCGACCAGCTAGCAACCATTCTCTACGAGATGGAGACGCATGGGCTGAGAGGTGGAGGTTGTCAGAAGGGTCAGCATTCTGATCCTGGCCCTGTGACCTTAAGTGAGTTCTTAGAGCTTTGTGCCACTGTTGAAAACTGCATGTGTGGAGTCCCAGCCCAAGTCTTGGTTTTGTCCTCCCCTGAGTCTGATGTTGACTTGGTAGACATGGCGTGGACCTAGTGGAAGTCGGTTTGAATAGAAGGGTGAGGAGCCTCTGGGACAGACACACCTTCAAGGAGAGGGCAGTTGCTGGCTGGTCAGTGGCAGACACCAGGACATGCAAGGAGTCCCAGGACTGCATCTTAGCCTTGTATCTCTCCTATCCCTTCACACTGGGTGGTGTGATGGTTAATAATGTCAACTTGACAGGTTCTACAACAGTGGTTCTCAACCTTCCTAATGCTGCAACCCTTTAATACAATTCCTCACATTGTGGTGACCCCTAACCATAAAATTATTTCGTTGCTACTTCATAACTATAATTTTGGTACTGTTATGAATTGTAATGTAAATATCTGATATGAGGGATATCTGATATGTGACCCTCGAAGGGGTTGAGACCCTCAAGTTGAGAACCACCTGCTCTAGACTCACCAAGGGGAGGAGCCTCTGGGAATGTCTGTGGGTGATTTTCTGGCCTGTGTTAATTGAGACGGAAGGATCCACTCTAAATGTGGGCAGTATCATCCTAAGGCTTGGGGTCTGGGGCAGCATGGAAAGGAGAAAGGGATCTGACTGAGCCTAGCATTCCTCTCAGCTGTTCCCTGACTTAGGATACAACTGACTTTCCTGCCATGGCAGACTGCAAGCATCTTGGACAGCGAGCTGAAATAAACCCTTGCTTTTTAAATTTGGCTTTGGCAGGTACTCTGCCACTGCAATGGTAAAACTAATGCAGGTGGGAACCCTTTAAGCCATGTTCAAGGAAGTAGCTAGAATGGTGTGAAGGAGCCATGTCCTCCCCATCCCTTCTCCCAGAAGCACCTGGGGACAGGTAACTGGATAAATGCAGGGGAAAATCTCTGTCCTCTCCCGCATGCTTCTTGGCGCTTAGACACTTGCAAGACAGTTCGGGATTCTCTCTTCACTCTGTGCTGCCTCTCTTCCTGTGAGTCTGCTGTATCTGCCCATGCTCAGCTCCCTGCTCACCTCCACGCCCTTCCAGCCAGGCTTTGGTCACAGGACTCTTTCCCCAGGTTGTAGGGGAAGTCATCCCCTTCAAGTCCCCGTCTCTTCCTCTTGCTAGAGAATCATCCCTGATTGTTCTGAGACCGTTGAAAAACTCGCCATTACACATGCAGGCTTTCCAGCTAGATCGTACCAGTCTAGCATCCCTTCCTATGCACTCAGGACTTCTAATTCGGGGGTGGGTCACTTTAAATTGATACCTAGTTCATGAAACACAGAATCTCTACCTAAGGCTCAGCCACCCTCATAATCAGATCTATTCTCTCAAGTCCCTTTGCTGATGTTTTTAGCACACCAAAAAATGTGTGAAATGAATTTTTACCTGAAATCGCATAAAAGAAAATATGACGGTGGTCTCAGAGCCCCACCCCCTCAGCTCCTCTCACTTGAGTAGAAAACGTGAACTACCCTGTGTTCTGGGAAAGTTCTCAGATGGTAGAGAACTTGCCAGATACTCTGCTTGGAAAGATCTCTGGGATGTTTGTGAACCAGCTGCCTCTGAGATCTGTCTACATCATTTACCATCCTCCCGTCCCCCGGGTCTGGGGACCGCAGCAGCATCAACACATGCTTAAAGCAAGGGGTAGATCCATCCATCTTCCGGCTCTGTCAAAATCAGATTTTTCACCCAGAGTATCTAGGACTTAAACTGTTTCGTTCAATTCCCGTTGCCCTGCGTTCTCCATCTTGCCAGTCAGGGTACTGGGTTTAGGGAAATACAAAAAAGCTTTAGTAGCCAGCCTGATGTGGCAAAGCTAAATGATGGCAAAGCCAGAACCCAAGCCTGGGTTCTGATCCAAATCCTGATCTGCATCACTGGTCCCATCTGTCACTGTCTTCCTGCACCGTTGGTTCCCCAGGGCTTACAGTGCAGTTGTGACACCAGCAGTCAGTGCTGATTCGGCCAGCCAAGGCGCCCACTCCAGACCCCAGCTGGAAAGCTTTGGGGTTCCAGGCCACCGGTACTTCTAGCCAGTTTGATATAAATTAAGGGGTTCTCACTACCCTCAGGCTTGTGCCAGCCTTCCTACCTCAGAGCCAGCTTCTCAGCACCCCCAGCTTCTTTATAAGGCAGCCCTGCAGGCAGCCTGTTAGCACTTAGCTTCCCACCCCTCCCCCAACTCTTCTTACTCTGTAAGGAAGTAGGTTCACTTTGGGAAGTAGCTCTGGTGTGTCACCAGGCCACATGCCCATGTTCCTAAGGTGAAAATGACCTGGAAATAATAATTCTCTTTTTTCTCTTTTGGGTTTTCTTCCCTTTTCTCGGCTGTCCCTTCACTGGCTCACAGGTAACACTGACAAAGGAAATGGAGCACTTTTCCTTGAAGCTCTGAACAAGGGAGCCCAGCCTCATGGTTATATCTTTGAGTTCAGACAGACACCTTGTCCTTGGACCTCAGTTTACCAATGCAATTCATTTTCAATGGTATTTGAATGGCCTTTCTGAATTTTCTAAGCACACAGGGGTCCTTGTCATGCTTCCAACCCCATGGAGCAGTAATTCCAAGTCTCTGGTTTTTGTAGATTAGATTAACAAGTCTCTGGAAGCTTCTATAATTAGCTGAAGTTGATGTGTCTCCGGGGTGGGGACTGGGGGTGTGGGGGATGGAACCAGCCTACCAACTGAGATTGGAAGCTAGGTGCTCCTTCGCCAGTACCAGCCAGCCAAACCCTATCCTCCAGTGAGCCCTACTGAATGATTCCACCCAGCCCTGTTCTTTGCGCCCTGCAAATGGAGGCCTGGGATGCATTCAGTTCCCAGCCTATCCTATTTGCCGGCTAATGAGACAAATTGTGGGCCCCATAAAAAATTAAATAGCAGCTGCTTCATTTTCTTCCTATGGAACTTTGAAATTACAGCGATCTCGTTTGCACCACAGCTCAAGGTGTGGATGTGGGAGTCAGCGGGGCCCAGGGGTCCTTCACTTTAACCAGAGTCCTATGTTGTTTTTTTTTTTCAGATTGGCTGGGTTAAAATATTTTGAGCAACCATTCATGAACTGAACCATTAGCTGTGCAAATAGAGCACGTGATTGCTGATCACGCTGTTGGCCACTAATTAATAATTCTGTACAGGTGGAGGTGCCGGGACTAATATCCGAGATGAAAATTAGGAAATGAATGGCGCTCCCAGCAAATTAGCATACGGCTGACCGCTAGGGCATGATGCTTTGCAGCCTTTCAGCGAGAGGACAGCACAGACAGAAACCCATTGCAAATCTTATGTCTACCTATGTCCTTCCTTCCTGTACATCATCCTGTTTTGTTATCTGGGTCTGTGTCAGGTTTAGCAAATTTTTTCTTCCTTCCTTCCTTCCTTTTTTTTTTTTACACTATTTTACAAGAAAAAAAACCCAAAAAATGTTGGTATATTTCTGAGCAAACAAGACTCTATTTGCATTTCTCCCTTGCATCCATCTTAATTTATTCTGGTATCTGACTATGCACAAACACTCTCTACCTCCATCACAGCTGACACACATCATTTCAACCATAAATCTGGACCAAAATCCACAAGTATAAAGGACTGATGGTTCAGTGCCCTTTAGTGGGTTTTATTTATTTATTTACTTGGAGCAAAGCTGCTTTCCCAGCAGCACAAGCTACCCCAAAAGAACCTCTGACGTCATTTGTAGCATCATCTCCCTTTCTCAGAAATCCAGGTGGTCTTTCAGCAAAGGCCATAGCAAAAGATATTTGTTTGGGGGAACTAGTGGTATTTCATCTCCCCATTTCTGATGTACCTCCATTCTCCGCAAACTCCACAGACAGCATATTTATAACACAGTGCTTAGGAAATTAAGTGGCTTCAGATAGCACGCAGTGGTTCATTATCAGTCCCCACCAGACTGCTCTTTCCTCACTTCCATCTGTGCGGCTCCTCTCTGAGTCCCTGGTCTCCACCCAGCTCTCTTTCTTCTCAGCCTGCAGACCCTTGTGGGGAGGAAGGCTATAAAGCACCCAGCTGCATTCCGAATGTCACAGCCTTTCTCCCATCGCTGCAGCCCTTCAGAGTCCTGTGTGGCTCAGAGACAGTGCTGCTCGGAGGCAGGGGGGTGATTTAGGGGAGACACTAAAGGGACATTATGTTATTTGCTGGTGCCTCTGTAGAATTTAATACCAGTCCTCAGGACCCCAAACATGGCAAAGCAGCCAGTTCCTCCAGTCCTGAGGACTGGGTGATCCCACATTTCTTACCCACCCACCCCCAATTTAACGGTCTTGTGCTGTGGAGTTCATTGAAAAATAGCATTTTCCCCTTGATTATAACTGTTCATTGTAGACAGTGTGAATAACTCAGAGCGGTGTAAAGAACAGAAAAATCGCCCATCAGCATTCACTTCATTTTTCATGTATGTTGCATATTTTTCCATATTAAAAAAAATAAACCCTAGGTCAGCAAAGTAGCTGGATGGGTAAAGGCTTACTACCAAGCCCAGACATGAGTTCAATCCCCAGAACCCACATGGTAGAAAGAAAGAGCTGACTTCTCCAAGTTGTCCCCTGACCTCCACTTGTGTGCTATGGGGTGTGTATGTGTATATGTATGTGTGTGAGCACACACACACTCTCAAATGTGCAAAATTAAATAAACATAAAATATTTATATAAAATAGACAAATGTAAAATTAAGAAATCCTGCTGTGTATTGTTTGAGGTAGTTAATACAAATTCAGGAAATTGCCCTGAAGCCATTAACATTTAGTGCTCAGAAGCTCTTCAAATGCGCATGAACGGTTTCAGAACGTGGTATCCCATGAACGGCTCATTAGCTACTACATCAGCTCGGTGCCGCTTATACAGGTGCTCCTGGGGAACTCCCATCAGCTCCCCATGTGTGGGAACTGAGGTGGGAGGAAATTTCATACAAAGATTTCCAGTTTTAAAAACAGTAGCAGGAAGTCCGCTCTAGACCGCAGCTCAGTCCTGCATCACATCCATGTAGGAAGAACAGTGCCAGCTCCTGAGGTTGACACTTACAGTCTGTGGCCACTGCCAAACACTGCTCAGGTTCTGGCTATTACGAATAATGCTGCTATGAACATAGTTGAACAGATGCCTTTGTAGTATGATTGAGCATCTCTTGGGTATATGCCCAAGAGTGGTATTGCTGGATCCCGAGGTAGGTTGATTCCCAATTTTCTGAGAAACTGCCATACTGATTTCCAAAGTGGTTGTACAAGTTTACATTCCCACCAGCAATGGATGAGTGTTCCCCTTACTCCACATCCTCTCCAGCATAAGCTGTCATTGGTGTTTTTGATTTTAGCCATTCTGACAGGTGTGAGATGGTATCTCAGAGTTGTTTTGATTTGCTTTTCCCTGATGGCTAAGGATGTTGAACATTTCCTTAAGTATCTTTTGGCCATTTGAGATTCTTTTGTTGAGAATTCTCTGTTTAGTTCTGTACCCCATTTTTTAATTGGGTTATTTGGAATTTTATTGTCTAATTTCTTGAGTTCTTTATATATTTTAGAGATCTGTCCTTTGTCTGATGTGGGGTTGATGAAGATCTTTTCCCATTCAATAGGCTGCCTTTTTGTCTTATTAACTGTGTCCTTTGCTTTATAGAAGCTTCTCAGTTTCAGGAGGTCTCATTTATTTATTGTTGCTATCAGTTTCTGTGCTACTGGGGTTATATTTAGGAAGTGGTCTCTTGTGCCCATGCATTGAAGACTACTTCCTACTTTCTCTTCTTTCAGGTTCTGTGTGGTCGGATTTATATTGAGGTCTTTAATCCATCTGGACTTGAGTTTTGTACATGGTGATAGATACGGATTTATTTTCATTCTTCTACATGTTCACAAAAGTGGTCAAGACCATGATGGGTTCACCCACTGAAACAGTTTACCTGAGCTAATGGGAGCTCACCAACTCCAGCTGGACTGGGAAGGAACAAGCATAGGACCAAACTAGTCCGTCTGAATATGGTTGACAGTTGCATGGCTGGGGCAGACTGAAGTGCCACTGGCAGTGGCACCAGGATTTATCTCTACTGCATGTGCTGGCTTTTTGGGATCCTATTCTCTTTGGATGGATACCTTGATCTGCCTAGATATGGTAGGGAGGGCCTTGGACCTTCCACAAAGCAGTGTGCCTTACCCTCTCTGAGGATTGAATGGGGGTGGAGTGGGAGGGTATGTGGAGAGAGTGGGAGGAGGGGAGGGAGTGGGAACTTGGATTGGTATTTATTAAAAATCTAATAAATTTTTTAAAAGTAAACAAACAAGCAAAAAAAAAAAAAAAACCACTGCTCAGAGTTGTCTAGCCTAAAGAATGGGCCAGCCTTGCAGGTCATGGGACTCAGGGAAAGGTAAAATGGGCAATACAGGAGAATGACCTGCAGCCAGTCACCCGTGTGTCAGAAGTGAGGCCTACTTGTTAGACCTAGGCGTGCCCCAGAGCCACCCCAGGAGCCAGACCCAGTGTCATGGCTCTCGTTGATGTGGCACTCGGTAAGCCATGGGTCACATGCATGGGCACTCTGTAAGCCATGGGTCACATGCATGGGCACTCTGTAAGCCATGGGTCACATGCATGGGCACTCTGTAAGCCATGGGGCCACATGCATGGGCACTCTGTAAGCCATGGGGCCACATGCATGGGCACTCTGTAAGCCATGGCTCTCATGTAGTTGATGTGGCACTCTGTAAGCCATGGGGTCACATGCAGGAAACCAGTTACCCACGCTTTGTAAAGGACAGTGTAAGGTTAGTCAGCTCTGCACACAATGCAACAAAGCTTGTCCCCAAGGATTAGTTCTTAACTGATGACCTCCTGTCCTGGAGAATGCCTTCAGTCCTGACCCCAAGCATTCTAGAATCTACATTTGTTTCTCCTTATTAACAGCAAACATCCATATCAAAAATGAGCCTTCAGGAAGAGACCTTGAGAAACTTGTTGCTACTGTATTTCTCTGAATCACACACAATCCACACATAGCTAGGCTATGCTCTTTTGGGGAGTCTCAAGCTGTTACTCCTTCCTATAGCCCCTTCCCCAGTTCTGGACATGCTTCAAGGGCAGGCTGTGGCCCCTGAATTGACCCCACACAATCCATACAGTTCTGATTCTAATTTCCCTAGCTCCCATTCTGTTGGCCACTTGCTGCTTCCCCAGACCCAGCTTGCTTTTACTGACAGAATCCACTAGCGTCTACCAGACAGCCTACTCAGCCCATGGTACAAAGGGAGTGAGGAAGGGGGCAGATCTAAAGGGGTGGTGCTGCCATTTTCAAAGTGATTGGGGATGGCCTGTTTGTGGCATCTATCTTTATATTGGTTTTTACCTTGAGCCACTGTTGACCGGTTGCAAGAAGGTCTGTTTCATTTTTCATTGTTTTGTTTTTAACGTTTTTGCTCTGTGATGCTTTGGCATAATTTGTCACAAGAGGAAGACACACAATTCCTTTTATGAATCTGAAGAATAATATTCTCACTTTTTTATGTCAAAAAAGAGCCACATTCTCAACAAGTCTTTCTGAATGTATCCTTCTGGTTGTCTTTACTCAGACGTCCTTATATTTCCCCCTTATTTCCATGTTGCTCTTTTAGTTTCATGACTGCTGTCTTCCTGGCAGTAGCTGAGGCTGTGGTGGCTTCAGGTTGGAACATGCAGAGCAGCAGCAGGCAGGGTGTTGCCTTGTCTCGTGGATGCTTGTTTTGCTGTCCCCCGGAATGTGAAGAACTGCGGATATAGGATCTGTCCCCATGTCGTAGTCCTTTCTTCCTCAGAGCTGTGTGAGCTTACAGGGTCATCTCTATGTCTTGTTTGTTTGTTTGATTTGTCTTGTTTAATAAGGAAAGTTCTTAGGATGAATTCTAAGGTGACGTCCTACACATTTTCTGTTTATGTCTACTTGCCTCGGGTGTAGTTTTCATAATATTTTTCATAAAGACTTCAATAGCCTAAAAGGAAGATGGGTGATAAAACCTTTGCTTAGAGCATATTATTTAAATAAATTACTGCTCCATGTTCCAAAAGAGCTGCTGCCATGCCTCCCAGTAGCTGATTTAGGAGCAGCGTCCTAATGATTGCCGCTCCAACCCAGAACTACCGAATTGAAGAGCATGGTGGTGATGGCAAGTTCCCTGTGAGTTTTGATGATGAATTTGCATAGGTGGTGGAGGAATTTCCTCTGACTTACCATCCTGAAAATAAACAAAGTAAGGGGAGAGATAGTTCAGCAGTTAAGAGTGCTTGATGCTCTCCTAGTGGACTTCGGTTCAATCCCCAGCACCAACATGGCAGCTCACAACTGTCTATAACGCCACTTTCAGGGGATCCAAGTCCGACATCCTCTTCTGATCTCCTCAGACACCAGGCATGCACACGGTCTACAGATACATATGCAGGTGGAAACCCGTACACATGAAAAAGAAAAGTAAAAATCAGGAAACTCCTTCTTCTCATGCTCAGGCATCACGGGCTGAGGCTCACCGTCGGTGTGACCTGGTGCTGAGAGAGGGCGGTTGTCTCGTACGTGCTGTGCTAGACACTTGCTTTTCCGTCTTTATTTCACAAGTACTGCAGTTTGAACGTTGGCTGTCTCTCAAGGTACATGTGTCCAGTGCCCAGCTTCTCGGGCTCCTGGGGTGATGCACTGTAATCCAAATGGTAGAACCTGGTAGGATGCAGTTGGGTCGCTGCAGTGTGCCCTTGAAGGGGATATTGAGCCCCTGGTCCCCACACCACATTTCATTTCTCATTGCCATGAGATTAGCATCTTTTCTACTGCCACCCCCCCACATACACATATATACTGTAAAGTGCTGCATCAAAGCATCCAGGCCTGGTAACTTCTGAGAGTTTGAAGGAACACAAACCTTTCCTGTTTATAATCTGACTATCTCAGGGATTTTATCTTAGTAAGGGTAAGCTTACTAATAACTCCTCCTCAGTCCGACACACACACGTACACACACGTACACACACTCACAATACATACACATACATACATACTCACACACACTCACACATACACACACAGTCACATACATACATGCAATACATACACATACATACATACTCACACACACTCACACATACACACACAGTCACGTACATACACGCAATACATACACATACATACATACTCACACATACACACACAGTCATGTACATACATGCAATACATACACATACATACACACACTTGCATACATACATACATACTCACAATACATACAAATACATAGACACTCCCACACATACACACACTTCCACATACACACACACAAATGCACACACACAGTCCCAAGGGCACTTGAGAGTGTAGACAGATTAAATCTCATACCGGCTTAAGCAGCACTTTGTGAATGAACTGTAGAGGTGGGTGTAGTGCGGTTCTGCTAAAAACGAAGGCTTGAAAGTTGCTGCTGTTAACAGTTGGATTTTTCCACAGTGACTGTGAGAGCTAATGGTATCAAACTATTGGAGTGATCTCTAGGGGATGCTGTGGGATGAAACAAGACCGTGTGTGTGTAAAATGCTCTGTAAACTGTGAGGCTGGGTTCATGTGGGAAACGTGTTTTAGTATTGTCTGTGAAAGCTGTTGCATACAAAAAAGGAGAATTTTAATTTTGCAAACAATAGAAAACAGTCATAGGCATCCAGCGATTACATTCTAGCTTTTCTTTCTTTTTCCTTTTTTACTTCTCATGAATTGTGTTCTGGACTATGGCAGTCTAAGCCAGTGGTTCTCAACCTTCCTAATTCTGCAAACCTTTAATACAGTGCTTCATGTTGTGGCGACCCGCCCCAAGCCCAAAATTATTTTTGTTGCCACGTCATAATTGTAATTTTGCTACTGTTATAATCATAATATAAATATCTATGTTTTCTGATGGTCTTAGGTGACCCCTGTGAAAGGGTTGTTTTATCCCTATTCTGGAAATTGTTACGTTTTCTTATGCAGAAGAGACTAGAAGGCAATGGGCCTCTGATAGAGTGCTTAGCACACAGGAGGTATGTCAGGCTTAGTAGTACATACCTATCATCCTACCACTTGGGAGAGAGACAAGAGGGTCAGAAGTTCAAGGTCATCCTGAGCTGCATAAGAGGTTTAAGGCCCATCTGAGCTATGTGAGACCTTGTCTCAAAGGAGGAGGAAAAGGTGTTGAGAAACAGAATGAATGCAAGCAAGAAACCATTTTCAATAAAATATTATAGCTAAGAATTACCAAGTCACACATACAAGGTCAAGAGCTAGCTACACAGGCAAACTGTGTTTTTATAAGTAAGCATCTATTTAGGAAATAAAAAAAAGATACATCTTTAACCATAGCAACCAATTCTCTACAACTCTATCGCAAGTCATTCAGATGTCTGCACAACTGATTCTACGATATCTATCAACTACAAAATGTCCCTGCCATCTCCCCCAGACAGAACTCCTGACTGTTCTGGCGGCTGATACTCAGTGCTAGCTTTGGATGCAGGTGGATGCTGCTGTTTCATGCTGGGATCGCATGGTCTGGGATGACTCTGTTGCATCGCTGGCTGAGCTCTCACGGAGCGCTATCAGGAGACTGCAGTGAAAATCGCATTATGAGTTAGCTTTGTGATCGGTTTTATTGGAACCGAAACTGAGTGAAAAGACTTAGGAATAATTGGGTAATCAAAACGAATTAAATCAAGGGGGGGAAATATCAGTTCTGGCATCAGACGGGGACGGCTCTGACACCCACATCTGTGCTCTTTATCCATTTTAATCAAGTCTAAATTATGCCATTAAGACTTATTTTTGCAGTGTTTACACTTGCTCAGACATAGCAGACTTTCTATTCATCTCCGGGTATTTCTTGAAACATTAAAACCTCCCCACTGTTCCTGGGGAAATGCCACCTAACTGGATTAGCATCCAGATAGTCAGCACACGTGCTCACTTGTGGGGCATTGTGTGTAGTGTCTGAGAAATGCAATCCAGATGTTGAGCTTTCAACCCATGAAGATGCATCTTCCGTCCCAATACTCATTGTTGCCTTCAGAAAACCAGGTTTAAGTGTCATCTGCTTAGCAAGAGTCTACTAAGACAAATAGCCATATCATGCTCCCAGGGTGGCAGAAATCTTACTGTTGTAACTAGCCAGGGTTTCTCCAGTTCCCTTGCAATGTTTCCCAAAGGGTACTGCTTTTTCATAAAAAAAAAAAAAATCTTGTTTAGACCAACAAATGGCAGCATACCCCCACCATACACCCATCCTCTTCAAGTATGTAGTTGAAGGCACACTGAATTGTGGGATGACTGAGCCAGGTTCACAGGCAGGAAAATGAGTGAAGAAACCTCCCGTCTCCTTTGTTGAAGCTGGAGTTTCCTTGTCACTGAAATGTAATCACTGTGTTATCTCCCATTGGAAACTCTGTCCCCAGCCCCTCTGTCCTTCTGCTCCAAGCTCTTGCTAGCTGCATCCCCACTTCTTGGTGTTTGTGTACTCGTTTGGTTTGGGATTCTGTCTGCCTCATTCGTGTCTTGTGCCCAAATCAGGAGTTGTTTTGGAGGCTGTTTACCCTAGGGGGACCACTGGCCATCTTCCATGGGACCTGGTTACTGTTTGCAAAAACACCACGGCCCTCTGTACGCTGAATACTACTGGCCTAGCATTCCCTCCCAAGCTGTGCTCTGAAAGAATCCTGAGTTCGTTCACCAGGAGGTCTGTGTGTCGCCTTGAAAATTTCCAGAGCCTAATACTTTGGCCAATGGAAGGACTCAATTTGTAAACTTCTGTTGTTCAAGTGCAACAGTCATGGTCACCAGGGTCAGTTAAGAAAAAGGGTGGGCAAAAGACAAAGAAACAAACAAAAAGAAACTGCCAGGCAGTGGTGATGCACTCCTTTAATCCCAGCACTCGGGGAGGCAGAGGCAGGCAGATCTCTGTGAGTTTGAGGCCAGCCTGGTCTACGATAGCTAGTTCCAGGACAGGCTCCAAAGCAACACAGAGAAACCCTGTCTCAAAAAACCAAACCAACCAAACAAACAAAAAATCAAACAAACAAGCAAAAACAAGAGAAAGGGTAGGCTTGAGTATCTTGAGGTGGTTGTAGGAAGAGAGGCATGATCTCTTCTGTATGAAGCCCTGTGTTCTTTAGGAATTTCCTGAGTATTAGCAACAACATGGCAGCTTGCATTGTGACCCTGTCATCTGCCACTCAGTGCTTTATATGTATTTACATCTCACTAAAAATTCGCAATAGTGGGGAAGTAGAGACTTTTCTTACAATACGTCCTTTGTATAGAAAGAAACTAAAGGCACAGAGAGGTTAAGAAACTTACCCAGAATTACACAGCTAGAAAACCAGCAGAGCTAGGGTTCAAAGCATGTATTCTCACCCTACAGCCTTTCCTCATATGTAGCAGATGCCACATTTCAGGTAGACATCCGTCATTATCCCGCTGTAGCTGTGGCATCGAAAGCTCTGCTTTGTTTAACCTTTCTCGCTGCGGTCTCTGAAAGCAATACAGACGGCATCACAGGAAAGCATGCTTGCCCAGTTACAGCGAAAAGCCACCCAGAAGCCATCTTCACTCCCAGGTAGGAGGAACTCCGTCCTCTCCTGTCCATTTTACTTTTTTCCTGAAGCGTGCTGGTTGTAGCCCAGCCTGGTTAATGAAGGTCTCTGATCTCTTTTGGGGAAACTGAGGCAGGAAGATTACATATTCAAGACCTGCCTGGACTGCCAAGTAGTTTAAGGTCAACCTGGGTCACTCAGTGGAATCTTGTGTCAAATAAAAAGTAAAAATGAGCCTGGGGGTGCATCTTAATGATAGACCTCCTTGCCCAGTAAGGATCACCAGCATTGTATAAATAGACTCTACCACTGCCCCCGCACTCCCGCAAAAGAAGAAAAGTAAACAAAACAGAAACAGGAGAAAAAGAGAAAGGAAGAGAAACCACACCGGAATTCCTGCTTCCTATAGTTTGTTGAATGACTGCCCCTAAGTACCCCCCTCTCCTCTACACAGCACTGTTTATCGATAGAACAAATATAAACAGAACGTAACTTTCCCTTCCTTATGTCTCTTTTTAAAGAATGACTTTCTGCCTTCTTTTTCCTTTTTCTTTTTAAAAACAAATCTGAAATTTTGCCAGATGTAGAAACTGTCCCAGAACACAGGAGGCCAAGAAGCATTTAATAATCTTATCATGGAAATATGTCCCAAGACTCTTTATAAAGCAAGTCACAACTTCCCAGTGATTTTCCTTGTCATTCTAAGTGTGTGGGGTCTCCTGCCCTGCCTGTCAGGAGCTGCTCCTGGGGACTCCTCCTCTTCTTGGTGAGGCCTTCCCCAGGGGTCTGTAATAGACTGTCTTGGTCCCAGCTCCTCAATGGAATGGATTCAGATTCGGGCATACCTGATGCTAGGGAAGGCACTCCCCCAGATGTTTGAGTCTGGTCTGGGGTCAGGACAGACTTTCTGGTCATGGAGAGCTTCTCTGGAGTCTGACTCAGGGGTAACCTCCAACCCTGTGTGTGTGAACTTATTCAAGTGCAGCCAGGGGCTGTAATGGGCTGGTGGGGAGGGCAGGGCAGGGATAGCTGTGCTGTATCATCCATTGCAGGGTGGATAGAAATTGGGCATGCCAGGTGCTTGCTCCTGTCTTAGCGGCCTGCCACCCTATCCAGGAGCGTTTGGATTTTTAAGCACTGGCGTGAGAGACTCGGCCTCACGTGCTTTGTGGCTATAGCTAAATGTAATCTCCTTGATGTTGCCTCTCTCACTTCTTTTATTGTGGATCCCGTAGTGTAGACACATACCAGCTCAAGTGGTTTCTGGACATTGATCTTATCCTGGATAAGACAGGGTGTCAATACCTGTGTTCATTCAGAAAAATAAGTCCAAGTTGTTCTGAGAGTGTGGGAGTTTTGAGGCAGGGGAAGCTGAGGGTGTGGTGTGAGGGGAGGGGTGTACAGAGGCCCTTCTGCACAGGTTTCAGGACAGCGTGATTGAGGGTGTGGTGTGAGGGGAGGGGTGTGCGCAACCCTCGTGCGCAGGTCCCAGGACAGCATGGTTTCATTTTAGCACATGAATAAACTTGCAGAACTTTGAACACCAAAAGGCCTTTCAAAGATTTTTCTACATGGGGCACAGGATGCCCACCCTGGTGTAATTTTCTCTTGAAGCACAGAGATAGTTCATTGTTGAGATTGATTATAAGCAGCTTTGTCCATGTGTTGCTACTGATTAAAAGGCATTTGGTACTGGGGGAAAGGCAAGCGTTCACCTATGGGAAGATGTGGAGGGAAGAGTTTGGGTACTCAGGGGACCCCTGCAAACCCACCACATAGTCCTCTTTGCGCTCTGATTCTTGACAGTAAGACGCAATTCAGTCAACGGGACTTCCTCCATCTCATTGCAGCCATCATCCAGGACTAGACTCTTCTCTCCCCAAGGATATCTTCATCATCAAAAGTAGAATAGGAATCCCTGCTACAGCCGGGAGATGTTTGATGACTCACTTTCTGGATTCTTAGATGTCTTAGGTGACAAGCCAACTTCCCTGCCTACTCCCACGGAGATGCTGTGATGAAGGGTCAGCTTTGGGGAAACCAGGAGGGTTGTGTGGTACACCATCATCATAGCCTAGTGTTGCTCTTTGCCCAGCACTGCGTTAATATGCAGGATTCGCGAACGTTTAAGAGTTGAGATTGTCACAAAGATTTGAGTCATTTGCAAACAAAAATGTGATGAGGAAAAGCCAAGCATAGAAGTGACTGTTAGGGTCAGGAGGACTAGACCAGATGAAGTCAGAAGGCTCGGGTTTGAGTTTTGTCTAAGCCACTAGAGCGACGGCACCAATCCCTTCCCCTCAGAGTCAGGTCTGTGACCTTGCTGGTGATTTGAAGGTTAATTGAATCATGAGTAAATGCTCTGGGTGGGACTTAGTTTGCTCTTAATTTTATTTAATACCTGAAAAAAATCTGTTTAAATGTTTGCACGATGGCTCCTTCTCACTTGCCCAGGCCCCTCTCACTAAAGAAATGCATACAAAATCAATTTTTGTGTCTATATCCTGTTTCTTCCCCTATAGACCCATAGAGCAGTTTACAAAGAAATGGGAACCCAGCCATGGCTCTAAATTGATTTGGCTACATTTGATACACTCTTCCTTCCTAGAATATGACTTTTCATCTGTAATAGCCCAAAAGATTGCTTTTCACACCTCTTTCGTTTTTATGATCCCTTTCAAAGGCTTCTTATGTTGTTCACAGTAGAACTGGCGGCCAGGTTTCTGCAGTCTCAGAAGTAACCAAGCCAGAAGTGTCAAGACCTCATCAGGAGACGGAGGGCCTGATGCATTTCTTTGTATGGAAAGATAAGGGCGCTCTCAATCTCTGTAACACAGGTGGATTTGGGTTCAGAGAAAAGAAAAATGAGGAGTCCTGACTTCTACTGGGACCAGAGTCTAAAATTACAACTGTGTCTTTGACTTGATCTGGGTTCACAAGAGGAAATGCAGCACCAGAGATGATAATGATGATACCCAAAGGGGAGGAGATGCAGACTCAGAGCAGCCAGTCCTGTAGCCATCAGAGGGGACCACAGACTAGGGCAGGTTCCTTAGGCTAGGGATGTCTAGCTGGGTTGTCCAGACTCCAGGGATAAGGCATTAGCCCTCTCCAGTGAGTCAACTGTATGTGCGAACTCAAGGATCTTGAGAGAAGTGGCCTCAGGAAGCAAGGTAGTTGGCTTCTCTGTTATACACAAGTTGAAAGTGCCTAAGCACTTTGAACACTTGTATAAGTCTGGGTTCTGCAGAAAAACAACCAATAGAAAACATTAATCTGTATATAAACCACCCATCCATCTGCCCACCCAACAATCCATCCATCCATTCATCCACCCACCCATCCATCATCTGTGTCTCCTAGAGACCCAGAAGAATCAGTGGCTCAGTTCTAGTCAAAAAGTGCAAAAGTTTGAGGCCCAGGAGAGCCAGGGGTGAAAGTCCTGAGCTAAGGACCAGTGTTCCAGCTCGAGGACTAGCATCTATGGAGAACAAACACTTTCCTATTCCTTTCTTTGCTCTGTCCAGGCCTGTAACATGGGAAGAGGCCACCTCACACTGAGAGGGTAAGCCATTCTGCTTGGTCTCCAGAGTCTCAGGTTGATCCACCCAGAAGAATGACACAGCAGTCCCTGTGCACAGGGACTGATATCTGGGTACCTATATCACCTAAGTGTGTCTTGCATTCATATGTTGTGCTCTAGATTGGCTATATCATAGGAACAGCCAGGGGAGGCTGTTGCTAAGGACTGTTTGAAATGGAGCACACCCCCTCCTCCTCCAGCTCCTCCCAGGAGTAAACATGTCAGAAACCATTCTGGGAGCTCAATCTTCCCTCCAGGCTGTGACCACTTAGTTCCAGAGCATTAGCAGAATTTGACGGATGGGAAGGAAGTATGTTGGGGTTTTAAGAAAGCAGATTCTTGAGAGATGATTTGAGTGGGCCTGGACACAGGTTATTTTCCACACCTCCTAATTACCTACATCAGCCCACTCCTTAATGGGTCTGTTATCAGGCGGGGCTGATCATCATCATTATGGAAGGACACTGAGAGAGGGCTCTGCTGAAAAATGACCTGGGCTGGGAATTGATCCACCAAGGGATAATTTGAAACAAAGACTCTGAGATCTAGCAGGCCTAGGAAATTACTATCTTGCTCAACGGGATTAGTTGTCCAAATGAAGAATATTTTCTTCTTATACTATCCTGTCTTCTGATGGCTCTTTTCACTGCTCTTTTGTGCCAGTGGCTGGATCCCTGTCCAGCAGCACTGCAGATCTTCAGCCCTGCACCAGGCTTAGGAACTCGACTGTGTTAGCTGTAGTTCAGTGGAAGCAGAGAGCTTCCGGGGCTTGCACTTTACAGAGAAGGAATAAGGACGAATCTGGCTCATGAGGAACGCCCTTCGCCTGCCCATTGTGATTTTCATGAAGCGTTCATCATTTTTTATTACACCAGTGACTTTCCTGATAGATTAGGTCGTTCTGTCTGATGGGTCTTCAGCCCTCCCTTGAATGGTCTCACCTTCTGTGAAGGAGAACAGCCTTGTGGCCAAAGACAGGGGTGGCCAGCTGGAGTAACTCCAGAGTCAGCAGTGCTGATGTTTAGTAGCAGGGTTGACAGACTAAAAACCATGTATTAGGGGAGCACAGATGCCCCAGGCAAGGCACAGCATGGACCTGCCCTGTCCCCATGTTGAAGAAGAAGCCTAAGACATTGGAATTGTAGAAAACTAAGGAGTTTAGAAAACACCCAGGAAACTGGCCATGGTGACACCTTTAATCCCACCACTTGGGAGGCAGAGGCAGAAAAGTTTCTGTGAGTTTGAGGTCAGCTTGGTCTGCGTAGTGAGTTCTAAACCAGCTAGAGCTACATAGCAAGACCATGTTTCCCAAAGAGGGGGGAAGAAAAGAAGATGATTAGGGTTCATAGTCTACAGAAAAGTGAGAGAGTGCGATGCAGGATAGGTTTTCACAGCTTTGTCTATGACATGCATCAGCTTCTGGCCACGGGTGGTACTGCTTGGTGGTAGGTCTAGCAGAATAGTTGGCACAAAGTTCTATCAACTCATTCATATAAACACACACCACCGTTTACCCATCCACCCATTCATCCATCTTTCCATTATCATCCACTTATATATTTATCCATCTGTACACCTATCTATCAATCCATCCATCCATAGATCTACTCACCTCTCCATCCATCCACCCACATCCATTCATCCATCCATCATCACCTGTCCACTCGGCTGTCTATCTGTCCATCCATCCATCTTTCCATCCATTCACACATCTACCTATCCATCCACCTTATTTATGTATCCACCCAGCCAGCCAGACAGTCACCCACCCATCCACCTGTCCATCCATCCATCCATTCACACATCTACCCTACCCATCCATCTGTTGACTTATCCATCCACCTTATTTATGTATCCACCCATCCATCCATACATCCATCCACTCATCCACCTGTCCATCCATCCATCCATTCACACATCTATCCTACGCATCCGTCTGTTGACTTATCCATCCACCTTATTCATGTATCCACCCACCCATCCATACATCCATCCATCCACCCATCCACCTGTCCATCCATCCATCCATCCACACATCTACCCTACGCATCCGTCTGTTGACCTATCCATCCACCTTATTCATGTATCCATTGTTCCATTTGCCCTCCCCCCACAACATCTAACCATTCATCTGTACAACCACTCAGCTGATCATCTTTCACTAACGTGCTTGTGGAAATGGTCACCACATACAACACACATTGCTGGATACAGAGGAGATGAGGAAGGTTGAGTCTCTTGAGTCTCCTGTGTAGGCTTTCATAGACTAGACAAGGACACAGATAAGCAGACTAGCAATTCTGGTCACAGTGAGGAAAACTTTGAGGGGTGAGCTCAGGCTACCCTAATGGGAAGAAAGACTTCCGGTGTATGTTCTGAGGAGGCTTGCATTATGGGAAATGTCCTTCCCTCATTCAAGGGTGTGACAAGACCTCCTTTCTATGGAAGATAAATATCCCTTGCTCCCCTGGTTTAGGTCTCCTCCCTGCCCATAGCTGGGTAGCAGCAGCTTACTGGACTGCCCCCCTCATTCACCTCAGCTACAGCTTTCTATTCTCCACTGTGTTTCTTTGTTGTGTGAAGATTCTTAGATCTCTGTCGTTTAAAAAATATATTTTAGTAAGGGCAGCCTCTTACTGCGTATCTCAGGCTGACCTGGAACTCCCTGTGTAACTCATGCTGGCCTCACGTTCACAGCAATCCCTGCTTAGCCCCTAGAGTGCTGGGATTACAGGCTCAAGATACTGTGGCTGGCTTTATCTTAACATTTTAATCCAACAATGGTTAAAAACTCTGCCTTATCCCTCTTTCAAGGGCAGCTACTGCCCCATGTTCTATTCACACTGGACCTCCTGAGAGAGAAGTCCACACTGACTGCCACGTTTCCCTCTTTAAACATCCGCCAACAAGTTTCATCCTGTCCCTTCTGATGTCCAGGTAGTGGTCTTGGTGTCCTCTGTCTTTAGCCATGGAGGTTCTTGACCTGTACCCTTGATGCTCATCTCCCTTTCTCCTAAGGGCTCAGCTGGAGGCCTTCCAGAGGCTTCCCCACCCTCATGCCCTTCTGTGGCTCCCGCTGACACACATGTACCCCATTCTGATATGATTAGAGAGCGACTGACTCTGTCAGAATGACCTTTTCAAAGGACCCATCCTTCCAGACAGAAGGAAGTCATGACTTTCTTTACATTGGAAGCATCTGAGGACCTGAAGTACTTTCCCTAAACATGCAAACTTGAAGCAGTCATGTGGCAACTTTCCAGTAGCCTCCTCTGGGCAGTACTATTGATTGGTAGCTGGATAGTATCTTCTTGCTTTGGTGTAATATCACACTTGGTAATACTTAAGGAGCAGAAGTGTGGATGCTGTTCCCTCCACTGCCTCTCCTTCTTAGTTGTCCCCTCCCTCCGCTGTTTCCTCATCATCTCTGCACAGAGGGAGCTCTGACAGTGAGTTTTGGACGTGCTGGCACCACTGCATCTCTCGTGCTGAGAGGCTTTTAGCACAGTGACCCTGAAGGCCAGTGGGGAGGGAGTATGAGTCTCACAAAAGCACACTGGGTGAGGGATGTCACCAACAGCTGGGGACCTTTAGCAATACAGGGTACTAAAGAGGAGTAGCTTGCTCAGGAGTCCAGCATCCAGGCAGCCGCTGAAAGCAGGTGAGTTTCCAGGAACCCCAGGGCTGTGCCCTGCCCTCTGAATCTGAGAAGTCATACCAGTGGGCTGTACGAGAATTGAAGATGGACACACCAACCCCGTCTCCATGGAGTTGTGCATGCTAATTCCTGGTTCCTGCTCAGTGAGGATTTGTAGATTGGTTTTCCTTACTTTATTGAAAAAACAAAACAGTAGATGTGTGTTCAGAGGCTGCCATTTTCGTGCCTCCCCACTGAGGGTACGTTTGGGACATTATGCTGGCAGGGGCTGCACCTTCCTCATTCTTGGCCTCTCCTAAGCAGTGGAAAGCAAGTCAATACATGTAGGCTCTTAGTTTCGTTCATATGATTGGAGTGGCCCAAGGTGCAGGAATACAGTGCTTAGAGAAGTATTCAAGGCACTTTCTCTCTCTGTGTGTCAATGTAGGGCTCGATGACCTCAACGTGTGTGCTGATCCAGGCGTTCCAGAGAATGGCTTCCGGACCCCCAGTGGAGGAGTTTTCTTCGAAAGTTCTGTAACCCGGTTTCACTGCCAAGACGGATTCAAATTGAAGGGCTCTACCAAGAGACTGTGTATGAAACATTTTAATGGGACCCTAGGCTGGGTCCCGAGTGACAGACCTGTCTGCATACAAGAAGGTAAAGGGCCTGCCCCTCTGTGGGAGCCAGGGATGTGCTTCTCAGGGATGAGGGCCGTGGATACACTGGAGGCATGGGTCCCAGGGCTGGTCTAGTCTACGGGATGAGTTCAAATCGTCCTCTTTCTCTGCCACTTAGCATCCAGTTTATCACCATTTTGGCTGGTGCAAGAGGACGCTCTGGTCACATGAGCACTTTGTGATCAGCCTGCCAGTTCAGCACTCACTTCCGTGTTGCTCAGTGACAAGGATCATGAGCATTTTTGTGCAGATGTTGGTGATGTAAAGGGTAGGATGCGACTCAGAGTCAAATCAACTACTACATTTAAGACCAGCGTTTGGCGTGATGCGTTCATAGGGAGCTGTGACAGGAAGAGCGGGTTGACACAGCAGACAGCCCTTGCTAGCAGTGACCCTGAGGTCTATTGCTGATGCAGGACGCTCACTGGCATCTGGCAGCTAGCCTAAATCTGCTGGCTGCCACACTCTTGTACTTTGTTTTTGTTTTGTTTTGTTTCGTTTCGTTTTACTTTGCTCTATAGACAATGTTTAGAATTATGCAAAATGAATTGTGTAATTAATTGGAGTGCTAAGAGATTGATTATGAGTCTCACAGGACTGGCACGGCTGACGTTGGAATAGGCATGGATCAGAAATTAACGCAAACCTCTAACCCTCCAGGAGGCGAGGGCCTGCTCTGTTGCTGCTCTGCTAATGTGTGAGCCCGTTAGGAGCCGGCTTCCCTTTCTCTTCATTATTGAAGTTAATTTTGGGAGGAAGTTTTTAGGATAAAATGTAAAGGATCACTGTGATTTAATAATGTGTACTTCCTTAATGAAACTTTAAAAAGATTACGTGTGCGCATGCACGCATGCGTGTGTGTCTGTGGATGAGGATGTGCATGTGATAGCCACTGCCTGTGGAGGCCAGAGGTGTTGGAGCCCCCAGAGCTGGAGGTACAGGCCAGCGTGACAGCATGAGTGTGGGGGACTGAACCCAAGTCCTCTGCATGAGCAGTGTGTGCTCTTACCCGCTGAGCCATCTCTCCAGCCCTGCTTTATGAAACTTTTAAACTGATTTAATCTGACAAGCACCTTTCATTATGCTTTTTCATATGGAAATTGCAAAGGATGAGCAAGAACAGTCTCTTGCCCTTAAAGTACTCACTAATAAACTCACCGTTCCCTCTTGCATGGATCCTGTGTGAGCTGTGCTCTCTGAAGAATTCTACGGAACTAGAAGTTTATTTGGCTCATGTCTGTAGACCCTGCCAAAGCCTGTGGCCTGAGATGCCTCATACCCAGGAGCATGAGATGGCAAAGTGAAGGAGAACTAAGGGCCCAAGTAATTGCCCAGAAATGAGGGCCTTCTCTTGTTTCATCTTCTTGCAGCAAAACAGAAACTGTTTGACCTCTTTAAAATGAGCTTTCTCTCTAGCCCTGTGTGCTATGGGGGTAAATCCAGGTGTTGAGCCATCTCCTTGGTTGGGGACTTCTTGTGTGCCAAGACAATAAAGAGAAGGCACAGGAGGAAGTGCTGGCATGGTGCCCAGACTTGATAGTCCCACCCTGCCACCTGAAACCAGACCTCAACTCTCCAAATGGTGGTCCAGATCTGCCTTCTGGTCATGGCGTTGAGTGGTAAGCCGTGTTTGGAAAAGCTCGGAAGGACAGCCCACCAGCTTAGGCAGAGTGGAAAACGTCATTGTTGATGTCTTTGGTGTTCTTTATTTACTTTTTGGTCTCAGGGATTGAACCCAAGGGTCTCAGGCATGCTAGGTTAGCTCTCTACCACCGAGTTACCCTGACCCTTTATTCTGCACCGCTCATAGGGAAGGTGGTGGGTGGGGTCTACACCAGGGAGATTTTTTTTTTCCTGCTTTGTAAATAACCTTCGCTGAGTGCTTCACATTTATGCTGGGTGGTTAGTAAGAGCTGTTGAATTAATTTGCTGCCCTTGCTGGAAGGCTGAGAAGGTTTTGTAATGGAGATAATGAGGATTTACTTCAGCCTCACTCTTTGGAAGGCACAACTACCCTGTGAGATGAAATTTATGCTCTTATTTTCTCTTTGGGCGACTGAGACTCAGGGAGGCTCACTCACTTGCTCAAGGTCACACAGCTTCTGAGGAAGTACAGGAAGGAAAGGTAATGTTGACATCATGAGAACCGTTAGGGATTGCGTTGGTGCTGCTGAAAACCAGCAAGACAGAAGTGGTGGAGAAACAGCCTTTCGGAGTCCCTTACCCTGCTTGCCAGTTCTGTCTGAGAAGCAAACGTTTGTTTGTTTGTTTGACAGGATCTCCTGTATCCCAGGCTGGCCTGGAATTTGTGTAGCCAAGGATAACCTTGAACTTCTGATCTTCCTGCCTCTATCCCAAACATGCTGGAAGCTCAAACGTGTACCAACATGTCTGAGCTGAGAAGCAGATTTCTTAATCATTAAATCCCCTTGACTCCGGGTGCCCACCATCTGTGCGGTGCTCTGCAGAAGTGGTGACGCAATGCGCTGTACAACAAATTGAGCCGAAGTCCTCTTGGGCAGTCCCTCGGATTCCCACCTCTTTACTCTCCGCCCTCACGTGCACCAGCTCTTTCTTCACATTCCAGTCTAAACTGCTTGTCTCAGGGAAGCTCAGTGTCAGCGGAGGTCTGCAGAGCGGACATTACGGGGAGTGGATTCTTCTCGGCACCCGAATCTCCCACTTGAGAAGCGCGGGTATTTTCTCTGAGCCATCATCCAGGGGCCACTCTGGCCTTCGGGACCTGGAGCCTGGGCGAAAGCACCTGGTCGCGTGCAAATGCTGAAACTGGCCAAAGACTGAGACTACTCCTTGTTGGCATAGCATTGCAGACCTGTGAGGTCAGGGTGCCAGCCACCAGCTGGGCCTCTGCTTTGGCAAAACCACCCAGCTAGGTCCAACTGGGAACAATTTCCTGGGTATAACACCCTTTCCTGTGAAGAAGGGGTGAAATAGGATTAGCCTTGTGCTAATTGGATTTACAGACACAGGCTGAACACAAATGTCAAGGCCTGAGCAGACAGACAACTAGAATCAGCTCTGGGCTCACTCTCATTTTGGTGTGCATGCCTTAGGCTGAGGCAGGAAGACTGAAAGTTCCAAACTAACCTGATCTGTGTGGTGAGACCCATTCAAAAAAAAGAAAGAAAGGAAGAAAGGAAGGAAGGAAGGAAGGAAGGAAGGAAGGAAGGAAGGAAGAAAGGAAGAAAGGAAGAGAGAGAGAGAAAAGAAAGTGTATTTTAAAAGTAAAATATCCCAGAAAGTAAAATAAAGTCACTTCGGTTCCTATCCATGCTGTAAACAAATGGACAGGGGACAGGAGGCAACTCAGCCCCTGTCTTGCCAAGTCTGTCGATTGTCGGCGTTCCTGGAAATGTTTTCTCGATTAAGCATCTTTTGCTGCTGGGGTACAGGACACACTTTGCCCTTATGCATTGGTTATTCCAGCTAGACAGAATTTCTGCTTTTGTGTTTTAAGCAGAGAACTAAATAATCAATTGCAGCCAGTTAGTTTCTGCATTGGCAAGCCTCCCTTAGACCCTGAGCCAGCGCTGCACAGCCCCGAAGTCCCTCGGGAGTCTCACTACTAGGAAGGGTGTTTGTGAAGCTTTTAAAGTCAGATCTCTGTAGCAGAAACAGCACTGTCTGGTTGGTTTTGGGGTGTCCTCAGAACATGTTTGGGTGTAGTCAACACAGGTGATAGGGCACACCCCTTTCTTTTCTCCTTTAAATGCCCCTGTCTGGAGTAGCTGCTTTGAGAAGTAGAGACCTGAGAAAATTAAATTTTTATGAAATTAGTATTTGAGTTCTTCCTCAGCAAGTTCTCCTCAGTAAAGGAGGCGGGAGGGTGGGGGACGGACGGATGGGAACGGGATGGGATGGGTCGGACTTTCCCTTTCCTCCCTTGAGTCATTTGGAGAACAGCCCCTGGCCTCCTTGACCATCACATTTCATGTCAGTTTGATAAATACATATTAAGAAAAAAAAGTATGCTCGTGACCCTGGCGTCCCCAGCTCTAGCAGACAGCTCGTTCCAGTGTGTCTTCCCTAGCAAGTGCCCAGATGGTTGCTGAGGACAGTGGCCCTCCTCTTTATCCCAGCAAGGTTCTCTGAAAGGACCTACATGTCCCTCTGCCTAGCGCCCCTTGTTTCAGGTCGCCTGACTGAGAGGAAGGCTTCTCTAAGCAGCGATCCCTCTCCTGTCAGCGGTCACTTCTTCTCAGCTGACCACACAGGAAATGCAACCCAAACTACTGCCTACCCCGAACCCATTGCCCCCAGCATCACCACAGCCTACTGCTCCAAACCCCAAGCACAACATTCAGTGCCATTTCAAATGCAAGGGCCACTGTCTGGAAGGAAATGTGTGATGCTGGGAAACTTTTTTAAATTATTTTATGTGTATTTAAGCATTAAAAAATAATTTTCAAAAGTATTTTATGTTGGGACTGCCTGTATGTCTGGTATGTCTGTGCATCATGTGTGTGCAGTGCCCCCTGAGGTAGGAAGAAAGTGTCAGACCTCCTGGAACTTGAGTTATAAATGAGTGATTGTGAGCCACTGTGTGACTGCTGGGAAACCAGCCTGGGTCCTTTGCAAGAGCAGTTGGTGCTCTTAACTATGCTGTGTTTTTTCTCAGGCTCCTCATTGCTGTTTCAGTGCCTTCGAAGGGAGGGAGCTCTCAGTCTGGAAGATGCCACACACAGCAGGTGGCATGCAGTCACACCCTGCAGGTGTATTGAGATGCTGCTGCAAATTCATTATCTGCATCTCTGAGTAGGCAGCTCTCATCCCTGAGGTGTGAAAGGAAGACAGAGGGTTCGGGCAACTCCGGCTGCCTCCCTGCTCTTGTTAGACAGGGGCAGAGGTCTTCTGCAGCCACCTGCCTCTGAGGCTCCCCATGGGCCTTCTACAGGTGGCTTAGGGTATTCCAGTGAATAGTCACACCCAGCTCTCAGAGGAATGCCCTGGATTAATGCTAATCTAATTAGCTAATGCTTGGGTTTCACGTGCGAGGTGGCTCCAGCCGCCTGTAGTCTTTCACACAGAGCGTGCCTTCCCTCTGTGCCTCTGCTCACCTCAGCACACACTGTCTCATAGATTTTCCACAGTTAACGGTGTGCAGTCATTTGAGTCTGGGTTATCTGTAGGGTGGTGAAAGGGGCTGCCAATTCCAGATCCCGCACTTTGGGAACGTTGACAAAGATGAACAATGACAGCCAGACATCAGTCCAGAGTCTGCCTCCACCCCCAGTCACTAGACACACACAGCAGTGTCCTCCGCATCTTCCAGCGCTCTGCCATCTCTGGCTCACAGGCTTGTTCTGGTTCCACACCTTCATTCTCCTTTGCCCCAGGGAGACTGCACTGTTCTTAGGAGGCATGCCCTATGTAGACCGGGTGCTGTTAGAGCATAGTGTGTTCTTCAATGGCCAGGTGCTGTCCTGGAGTCACGGGGTGCTGAGCACACAGTATCTTCTTCAGTGGATGCTGGATGCAGGGTGCGTTCATCAGTAATTGGGTGCTGTGCTTGATGTACTCTGCGTTGAGTACAGTAGCCCAGCGTGGCGCCTCTGACCGTTTGTTTTCCGGATGAGAATGCAGAGGCTCAGAGGAGCTGGATTCTCCATGGAACCCTGGACAGTGGCAGGGATGGGATCAGCTCTGTGCTTTCCACTCAGCTCACTCAGCCTACCAGGCTACAGCTCCTTTCTTCCCTCTAGAGGTAGGGGATGACAGACCTGTTAATGGCCACACCCCTTAGGAAGACCTCATCCTGTCAACATCCTTGGTAAGGACCTTTCCTACAGTGCACTGACTTTAAAAGTGTGACCAAGGATCCCTGCCTCCGAACCTGTTGTAAATACCTAGTGCTTGGAGCAGGGCCAAGGAATCTGTATTCCTAGAGAAAGAAAACCGGAAACCGCCCGGTGATTTCCTCCTTTAGAAGCCCCCAAGAACCCTTTACTCAGGGATGGAGTGACCTCCAGCTTCGTGTGAGGGAAGGGAGCTTATCATCTGTAGTGTTTAGCAGAGGGACCATTCTAGAGCTCAGAGTGTCAGTTTGTCAGACAGAGGCCTGTGTGAGTGTGAGTGCTTACACGCTGTGCCCAGCGAGCAAGCTGGGAGTGGATGGGCCATTGTCCCAGAGACTTCCGGTCCTGTGTTTTCTGGAGGTGCGAGTCACCTGGCAAGCTTCAAAAACAAAACAAAGACAAAAAACATAGCTGGGGATCGTTCCAGGAGCTCCAGTTCTCGCAGCTCATGCACCCCAGTGGTTTCATTCACTTGATTGTTCCCTTTGGAGGAGGTGCCCTCCCACAGCACAGGGGCATTCCTCACAGCTGCCCAGGCAGGTCCAGGGTGCACCCAGGAACCCCTTTGTACTTACTGACTCCGTGTCTCTCTTACCCGGTTGCCTAATCATAGCCCAAAGGTTGATTAGAATGTAGAAGAATTGTTCCCAGGATGACCCCAGCTTGCTATGACTGCACGTTTAACCCTTCTTTGTCTAACTTCCTTGCAGCACACCAAAAAGAAAAAAAAATTCATTCATGAAGGACTTTTTGAAAGTACTTACTAAAATATTCTGGCTCCCATAGGCCTGACCAGGATTGCTATAAAAGATGAATAATTTGACATTTAGAAGATTATTTCAGCTTCCTGGGGGAAGGGCGCAATGTGAGTTTAAGTATTATTATTACATTATAAATTTTTAATTAAAATATCCACCTTGACTCACGAGCTAAAGCTGGCAGTAGAGTTGGCAGCCAGCCCCTTTATCCATCGAAAGTGTGGGGTACAGGTATTTTTCAAAAGCAGGGGAGTCTTACTCTTTTTATGGCTACTCATATATTAAGTTGAGCTGTCTTCCAGCTCCAGGAGCTTCACCAAACAGATGGAAGCCCTAAAAATGTTTTATTTAGCGTTCTTTTCTTCTCAGGTGTGCTTTCTATCACCCAGAATTCCTTCCGTGTTGCTCTAGACCTGAGTTACTGAAAGAGACAGCTTCTGACCCCAAGAGCGAATATTCCCACGTCTTCCACTAAGACACACTCATGTTTACATCTTCTAAGGTAGGAGAGTGCAGAAGGACACCCCTGCCTGTCCCCAAGGCCACTTTTGCTGATGTTGACAGAAGTCACCATTGCCCCTGTGCTCTCTCCTGTCATTTCCATGTGAATTTGACTTTTGTTCTTCAAGAATTTCTTATCTTAAATGTAGATGTGACTTGAAAGGAAAAAAAAAATTCTAGAAGAAATAAGATCAGGTCAGACTGGGGCTGATCCAGTAAGGAGGAGTAGCAGAATGATCACTTACCCCCTTTGCAAGAGGACAGCCAGATAGCCACAGGCAAGGGTTCCATAGCCTTATTATCAAGCCCAGCAATGCAGAGGAGAAGTTGCCACCAGGGCAGCATTGCTCCTTAGCCAGCTGTGCCCACGTTCTTGTCCTCTTTCATCTATGAACGATTCATTCCCACCCTGACTGTACAGGGACCCTCCCGCAAAGGGGGCGGTGGTGGGGGTGGCTTTAAATCACAGAATTACCAGTTAAGTGGAGAGTCACAGCATCAGCACGTGTTCAGATCCCTGTCAGGCCATGTGGGAAGGTCACAGGCTGACTGATGGTAACCTTGAACACCTAGTTGACTATGGAGATTCCCCCAGAAGGCAGAAAGCAATAATTTTTCATAAGCTCACACCTGCAACAACCCAGAATTAGGTTGTCTGTTTGTTAAAAATGTAGGGCTTATCCCCAGGGAGTCCTTTCAAGCCTGGCACCGTGTGCCCAATTCTCAGGCTCCATTTTCTGAGTCCCATCATCACCCATAGAGACTTCCCCAGAGCCCCTACTGGGTCTGCAAAGCAAAGGCTTCATAGTGCAGACCTGCTCATTTTAGAGTCCGATTTCACTTGGCTAATGCAGCTGCTGGGGTCATTAAATTCCCGGCTAGCATTTTTTGCTTTGACTGATGTTGTCTGTCTCCCTGGTCCCCTGCACTGGCCTCGAGTTTCTTCTCAGATGGTTCTTCTTAGCCTCTGATTGCCCCAGAGGTACGAAACATGAACGTTTCCAGCCATCATGTCCCAAGCATCTTTCAGGCTGGAATATAAACTGATTGGACATGTGGGTGATTCTCCAGCTGGGCCTCAGGTACCCCTTGAGAGGCTTGCCCTGTATCTTCTGTCTGTGAGTAAAGATACTGTCAGTCATCAATCTGTGAGAACTGCCTTTGAACCCCATTCTTAGCTGGGAGAAGTAACTCAGAAGGCAAATGGGCCAGCCAGCATGTATAAGGCCGTGAGACTGGTGTACTCAGTACCACCAAAGAAGAGCCCCTGCCTAGCATATGTTTTTGGTTTGGTTTGGTTTTACAAGACAGGGTTTCCCAGTAGCTATGGAGCCAGTCCTGGAACTTGCTCTGTAGACCAGGCTGGCTTTGAACTCACAGAGATCCACCTGCCTCTGTATCCCAAGTGCTGGGATTAAAGGTGTGCACCACCACTGCCAGGCCTGAAATTGTTTCTAATGTTTCTTCTGAGCCTACTCTGCATCACCCAATGCTTCCCATCTTTTCCTTTTTACATATGAGGCTATGTTCCAGAAAGTGGAAATTGATCTCAAAATTTCTTTAAAGATAAGATAACTAATCTTTTTTTTTTTTAATCAGGAGAAGCAGAAAGAGCTGGGGAGGCATGAGGACCTGAGTTCGGGTCCCTAGCACCCATGTGAAAAGCCAGGCATGGTGGCTTGTGCTTGTAATCCCAGCCCTGGGGAGGTGGAGACAAAAGGATCCGAGGGCTTGCTGGCCAGCCATCTCTCTGTATCAGTATTGATAAGTTCCAGGTTCTGTGGGAGACTCAGAATATATAATAATAATAATATTTCAAAATAATATTAATAATATAATTTTAGTGATAAATAATAATAGATAATAGTGAGCAATAGAAAGGGACACTCGAAGTTAACCTCTATCCTTGCATTCATGTGTAGGCATACTCAGCATATATATGTGCATTTCCACACATGAACATGTACACATACATCCACATATATGAAGCAAAAAAAATCACAGTTTATGATGTGATTTATGATGAACCTGCACCAGTTTCTCTGATTCACATCAGGAGGTCAGCTTACTGTCTTGAAAAGCAGAGAATCATTTGTCCCCAGACAGTCCATTAAATGGCTCCACCTCCAGACCCAGCAGCTCTGGGTGAGGTAGGGAAGGGGGCAGCATCGTCGGTGGATTTCCTTACTGGACTCATTTTTCTGTCCTTATGACTTCATTTAAATTTGCAAAATATGGTGAGCATAGGAAAGTTCGTGAAACAAAACAGTGAAAACACTCGAGGTAACGCCAACATTGCCATCATCCAGGGAGGAAATAGGACACTGCTGGGGTCCCCAGTTTCCTCCCTCCCTCTGAGAGGTGGCAATCATTTCTCATGATTGAGAAGTTTAACCCCAAAGCACGCACTGTTCCTAAACATGTTATTTCCGGTTGAATGTCCTTTTGCCTAGTTTTGGAGTTTATGTACATGGAATTACATAGAGTAAACATTGCTTTAGATCTGACTAATTTGATGTTTTATGAAATACACATGTAATATGGCCCACCACTGCAGCTGCATCATCTCCATTGTTTCTTGGTGTTCTAACTTATAGACATGCCATCATTTGAAGATTTATTTTGGTGGACGTTTTAGACTTTTCCAATTGTCTTCTGTTATAAATAGTGCTGCAGTGAGCATATCAGAACATCCCTATTGATAAATGATAATCGTCTGCTTCTACTGGCTCTCTGCCAGAGCACAGAGCTGCTGAGGTGATGTGCATATGTCCTGTGTTAATAGATGTTGCTAATTATCTCAAGTGGTTGTACCAGTTTATACTTCCACAAACAGAATATGTCCCTTAGTGTTAGCAATATTTTAACCATCTGGCAGGCATGCAGTGCCCCCTCTAACTTTGTACTGGGATGCTTATTTGGGAGTTTGTCTCTGTGATTTTGGTTGGTTGGTTGGCTTTGTGTTGAGACATTGTCATACTGTGCAGGACTCTCCTGCCTCAGCCTCCCAAGCCCTACTTTTGGAGGTACATCTGCCACTCCCTGAGTCTCCCACCTTTAATGTTCACTTCCCTGGTGAATAATAAAGTTGAGAACCTTCTTGTGTTTATTGGCTAGCTGGTGATTCTCTCCTGTGAAGTGTCTGCTTAATTCGCTTAACTATTTATCGATCAGTTGTCTTTTCCGTATTGATTCTTGGGAGATTTTATAGACACTGGATCCGAGTCCTTTGTCGGCTGTAGGTGCTACAAAGCTGCTCTGTGGCTTAAGGTTTTACTCTCTTATTATCAGTGTGATGCACAGAATATTTTAACTTGAATGCAGTCAAATTTATCGTCTTTTTCTTTATGCTAAAGTTCTGTGGAGGTTTTCTTTGTTATATTAAAAAATGTTTCCACGGTGCTGGAGAGAAGGCTCTTTCAGAAGACCCAAGTTTGAGTCCCACCATCCACGTTATAACGGTGGCTCACAACTACCTGTAACTGTGGCTCCAGGGGGAATCTGATATCCTCTTCTGGCTTCCACAGGCACCTGTGCTCACGTAGGCATTCATACACACACACACACACACACACACACACACACACACACACACACACACACACACACACAAGGGCATTGTCTTATGTGATCTCAGAACCTCACTGTCCTGCCCTCATAGTTAGCCCACTAACTATCCTTCTTGGGCTTGGTTTGTATATAACACACATAGCACTGTTCATAGGAATGACTGTCCCTCCTGCTTCCCATGGCCCCCTGTGTTAGGAGATGGAAGTCCTAGCTCCATCTTTGTTCTATTGGGATGCCTGTCCTGCACTGTATGTGATTCTGTTCTCATGATTGCAGTCCTGTAATTGCTCTTAAATGCCTGCAACCCAGTCCTTACCCCCTTTCTCTGTTCCTTCAAGACTGCCTTGGCTCTTCTTGGCCTTCCATGTTTCCATATAAATCTTAGAATGAGCACAGCAACTGTCAAAATAAGTTTGAATTCTGAATGTTACTTTGTTGGGTTTTGTGATTTGACACAGTCTAGAGTCACCTGGGTCTTGGTGAGGAACTGTCCAGATTAGGTGTCCATGGGTGGTTTTATTAGGTGAACCTGTGGGCGTGTCCATGGTGATTTTGTCTAGTGGACCTCTGGGCGTGTCCATGGGTGATTTTATCTAGTGGACCTGTGGGCATGTTCATGGGTGATTTTATCTAATGGACCTGTGGGCGTGTCCATGGGTGATTTTATCAAATGGACCTGTGGGCGTGTCCATGGGTGATTTTATCAAATGGACCTGTGGGCATGTCCATGGGTGATTTTATCAAATGGACCTATGGGCGTGTCCATGGGTGATTCTTTGATGATGTTAATTATTGTGGGAAGACCCAGGCCAGTGTGGGTGGCAGCATCCCCTAGGCTTGGGTCCTGGGTTGTGTTAAGAGTGGACAAGGGAAGTGAGCAGTAAGCATTCTGCATTCATCCTCGCTTTGCTCTTGACTGTGAGTGTGACTAGCTGCTTCAAGTCTGTGACCTCTGTGACCTTCCTGCTCTGACTATAAACTGCTGTCATAATGAAAATAAACCTTTTTTACCCAAACTTTCTGTCAGGGTATTTTTGTCATAGCAACTAGAAAAGAAAAATAGGACAGACTCATAGTTAAAATTCTAAGGAAAATAAGACCTATGCAATATTAGTTCTCCCTACTTACTAAGGTCTTTAACAATTGTTCTCAATAATGTTTCTATATGGAGGGCTTGTCTTTTATTTATTTGAATTTAGCAATTCAGATTTTTATGTGATTGATAAAAGTTTTAAGTTTATTTAAATTAATCTGTTAGAAATTCAGACATATTTGACCCTTTAATTTTACTGTTTATATTTGTAAATGCTTGAAAGTTTTTTTATATTTATTTACTTTATTTTATGTGTATGAGAGTTTGCCTGCAGATATGTGTATGAACCATGTGCATGCCAGGTGCCCTTGGAGATCAGAAGATACCTATGGAAGACAGAAGAGGGTGTTGGAACCCCCTGAAACTGGAGTTACAGATGGTTGTGTGTCACCATGTGGGTGCTGGGAACTGAACCTGGGTCCTCTGCAAGAGCAACAAGTGTTCTTAACTTCTAAGTTGTCATCTCTCTAGCTTCTATCTTTGTGAATTCTTATGGGGCTTAGCACATGCATCATCATGTCACTTTTGAATACTGAAGCTTTTCTTTCTTTCTAGCTAATTCTTTCCAGTTTCCTCTTACTGAGGTTCTGCTTCAGTCAGGAAACCCAGTGCAGCATCCAACACATGTGTAAGGAGTGAGCCTTCTAGTCGGGGATCCAATCTCACATCGATGCCCTCTAGATTTTACAGTACATACTTTTCTAATAATGTCCCTTGTTAAATTGCAGCATTTTGTTTAATTCCTAGCTTATTAAGAGTTTTTCTTTTTAACGTGAGTAGATGTGAAATTTTATCAAATGCTTTTTCTCATCTAGTAAGGTAGTAATTCTCTCCTTTATTCTGTTAAATGATCAAGTCACATTGGTTGATCATTAAATGTTAAGTTGGCATACTTGTGATGTGTTTGAATTATGTTCACTGATGTGTGGATCTTGCGTTCTGCATTGTGTTGCTGAGGTGGGCTGTCCTGAGTGTTTCCCATCTGTGGCATTCTTTCCATTGGTGTATATAACAGTCAAGGGCGGCTGCCCCCTAACCATGCTGCTGTCCTGCAGAAGCCTCCTCACTCTGGAGTGACTGAGATTGCTGCCTCATCTTCCACAGATATGCAGTAGAATTCAAGAAGTATCCTGGGTCTGGAGGATGCTTGTGGGAAGCCTTTCTGATTTAAACTGAATTTTCTTGGTGTTTTATATAAGTGTAACTTGGCGATTTGGGTAAATGATAATATTTCTTGCCTTACTTGAAGAATTTGACTTCATCTAAATTCTCAGATGTTTTGAGTTCATGTTTTCTTTCTGACTTTTTAATTTTTTTTTAATGTAGGCTATGCCAATGCTATATCTTTTTATCCTTACATGGTTGGGTGCACTACATAGTTCTTGATAAAGCCCATCAGTGATTGTTGATCGTGACTTCAAAGGACCAATACTTGATCTTGCTGGCCCTTCTTGTTTCTTTTGTTTCTTTTATTGTTAATGATCTCTCTGTCATTTACTCTTTTTTATTTGTCTCCTTGTACTTTCTCCAGGCTTAATCACCTATCCATTTTCTGACCATTTAAGAATTCTTAATTTTAGTTCTAAAGGATAACCTTAAGTAATGTACCTCAATATTTACAAAGCACAATTCAATAGAACTTTAAGTACAAACCCATAACTACAATAAAAACATAACATGGAAAATATGAACAACCAGTCAGCAAATTTCACTTAATCAACTCTAAGGTGTGTGTTCTTGACTTTTTTTTAAAGTATTTAATTTTTCTGTGTATACTTAGATGTTTTTGTTTCTTGAGTCTCACTGTGTAGCCTTGACTGGCCTTGAACCCATAGAGTTCCAGGTCAATCCACCCCTGCCTCCTGAGTGCTGGGATTACTGGCAGGTGTGAGCAACCATGCTAGACTTTCTGTGTGTCTTTAGGCTTAAAGAGAAATATATAACCATAGATTTATTTGCATACTATACTTTACTGTTGGTGAAAGCCGTTTGTTTGTTCCCAGCTGCCCAGACCACAAAATAATTACACAGAAACTATATTATTTAAATCACTATTTGGCCAGTCACTTAAGAATATTGTTAGCTAGCTCTTATATCTTTGGTTAACCCATTTTTATTATTTTATATTTTACCATGAGGCTCGTGGTTTACCGGCTAGGTTCTGGCTGGCAGCTCACATCTTTCTCCTCTGGTGGCTCCATGGCTTCTCCCTGACTCTGCCTACTCTCTCCTCCTCTATCTGCTTGGAACTCCTGCCTTGCCCTATTTTGCTAAGCCACTGGCTGAAACAGCTTTATTCATTAATCAATAAAAGCAAAACATAGACAGAAGGACTTCCCACACCATTTCCCCTTTTCTGTTTAAATAAAAAGGAAGGTTTTAACTTTAACATAGTAAAATTACATATAACGAGACAGGTATTAAGTAAAAATTACAGTTACAACATCTATATTTACATTATTTTTATCGTAACTAAGGAAAACTATAATTAAAACTATCTATTTTTTAACTTTATCAAAGACTCCCGAAGGATATAATATTACCTAAGTAAACAGGAAATGCACTGTGAGCAGCTTTCAAAACTGCTATTGTTTTATTATTTAGGACGATATTACTCAGTTTCCAACATAGGAGTTTTGTAACAATTCATTTCTATCTTATTTTCATTGTGGCCCAAATACATGTTCAGTAATTTCAGTCACTTGCTGTTTGTTGAGACTGAATTTCCAGTGTGGTCAGTCTTTGTGAATGTTGCATATATGCTCCAGTATATGTAATGTGTAACAGTCTAGCCCTGCAGAATGGACAGCTAATACCCACTATCTAAGTTGTAAATATAAAAATACAAAAATAAGTACCTTAAGCTCAGCACAGTGTCATAAGCCATCCTGGGCTAAGTAGCAACCCTGTCTTAAAAAAGAAAAGAAAGTCTTTAAAGGGGGTATGTTTTAAGTAGCAAAACACAGAGAAGTGTTCTTACCATTATTTTTTGACACCCCCCCCCGTGTCTGTCTGTCTTTGTCTGTGTGTTTTTCTTAGTGGTTTCAGGCAGGGAACTAGTAATTCCACAGTAGAATTCATGTAGAGCCACAAGCTGTCAAGTGTATTGTTCCAATGCTACATCAGGTTTCATCAAAGTCAACATCCTTTAAAGAAGAAAGAACCAGCCAGAACCATCCCTGCTTATGAAGCAAAACCATGCACAGGGTGGCACCTCTTTTCTCAGCAGCTCCCCCTTTCTTCCAGCAACAGTGTCCCCTCTCATCCATGGGCTCCCCTCTGGATAGCAATAGCTGTCACCTCTCCCTCTCCTCGCTCTGTGTTGATTGTCTATAATTACATCATTTGCCTGGACTGATTCCATTCAACTCCTGCAGCCTACCCCTGAGTGAACCAGTAGTCAGGGCAGTCTCTCTGAGTTGTATTGAATGAAACAGTGATGCTAATGGATGGATGCCAGTAGATGATGAATTAAAATACCGTTCAATGGTGCAAAGTTCAGGGTCCTACAGCCTCCCGCAGTCTGATACTGTCTGCAGATCTGGGGATCTCTACAGCCCCTTTCAAGTTCAGTAATTCAGTCAGACTCACATAACTTAAAAAAACTGTGAACCCTGTGGATAAGTGTATGACAATGGGGACACACAGGTTAAAATCTCACAAGAGAAGAGGTACGTAGGGCAGGATCTAGGAGTCACGGCCACCAGCCTCCAGTGGAGCTGTGCCCACAGTGCCCGTCCGTCAAGCAGCAGTGTATGATGGTGTATCAACAACCAGGGAGACTCACTCATGTGTTAGTGTCCAGAGTTTTATTGGGGTTCTTTCATATAGACAGTGTTGATTACTATGGGCTGATATTGGTCTCCAGTCCCACCAGGAAGCTGAACTGATATTTGCTGTCCCAAATCACACAGACTACGTAGCATGCCTGACTCTACTAGATGAGCAAGGGTCCTTATCTCAGGCAGGACACTCCAGGACCTGAGGACAAGACCATACCTTTGGCCAAGGTTCATCCTTCACTGCACAGGTGACAAACCTTTTGAGACTATAATTCAGACTTTTCTACAAGGTTAGGGTCTAATTGCATCCCATCCCACTAAAATAAAACCCCACTCCCTTTCCTAATCTATCAGGTCCTGTGTGGTTGGTTTCTGCCCCCCCCCCCTCTCGCCCCAGCTCCATTGGCTGCTATCTTCCAAACACACAGGTCTTCCCTGGTGTGCTTTAGTACCCCAAGCTCCTTTCTGGCCTTTGTGCTAACCTAACCATTCTGCCTGAAATCTCCCAGATCCACGTGTAATTGGATCTGTGCTGTCATTCAGGTCTCAGCTTAATAAATGTCATTTCCTCAGAGGCCCCTTGCCTGTCTGCTCGAATTAAATGAGTCCCCGAGTCACTCCCTATCTTATCACCACATTATGAGCTCACCGCGGTAGTGAGACTCGCCTCTTATTTTCTAGCTCATTTGTCTCTTAATTTTGTGGTTAGAAGCGTCCCTCATGCAAATGCTGTAAGAGTGGAAATGAGGGCTTCTCTGTCCCCCACACCTAGGACACACTGGACCTAGAGTGTGGGCTCAGCAGTCCACTGAATGAATGAATAAAGAAGAGGGTAAATAAGTAAGCTTTAGTGATGCCAGTTCATGGGAATGTAAGTCAGATTCTTTACGGCAAGACATTTAGAGCCTTTAACATAATGATGTGGCTTGTGAAGCTCATATGTATCTACGCATCATATATTCATGGTCCTGGGAATGGTTTTGCATTTCTACATAAAACCAACATCTTAAAAATTTGTTTTTGATTCTTCCTGCGCCTGGTCCCGCCCCCGGGACTGTACTCTGCTGACTAGTCTAATAAATTAATCTGTACTTTAGTGTAACTGTGCAACACTGCCTTAGGATCTCTCCTTTTGGACTTGTTCATGACACTGAGTCTGTTTTTAATAGGTTCAGTGTACAGCAGTGGCTGTGGTGGGCTGGTGAAATAGGGCTTTCAGAATGGAAACCTTTGATACCCCTCGGGCCACATCCTGAAAGTGCCCATTTGTGGCTCGCCAGCCTGAGTTCTAACTGTTGGCTGGATTCTGTGTGACAGAATCAAATATTGACAGGTGCTTCTAGTCTTTGCTAATGATACGTTTGAAGTGGCTTTGTCTTTTTTTTTTTCTGAATGGATGAATCTGTGGCCTAGGAAGTTATGTTACAAACAGTCCCTGGTTCAGCTTAATGATGCTTCGACTTTCCCATGATGTGGGAGCGATGCCCACTCAGTAGAAAGCTCCCTTCACATTTTGAATTTTGTGTTTTCATGGGTTAGTGATGCTTAGCACAGGGTTCCATTCTGATGCTGGTCGAGGGCTGCAAACTGCAGCTTCTACTTACTCAACTGCAAGACAGGGAGGGAAAGTGACCTACCCTGCTCTGTACTGGGTTGCTGATCTGGGAGGTTCAGTAGATTATATAGTGTGCATGCATGTGCTGGGGGAGGGATGCACATACATGTGTGTGCACAGGCATGTGGAAGCTAGGGGACAACCTTGGCTGTCATCCTCCAGGAGTGTCAGCCACATTGTTTTTTGAGACAGGGTCTTTCATTGGCCTTGAGCTCACCTATTAGGCTAGATTATTATTAGTATTAGTATTATTAGTAGTAGTATTATTAGTAGTAGTAGTTCTAGGACTTGAACTCGGGTCTTCAGGCTTGCAAGCATTTTGCTGATTGAGCCCTCTCCCCAGCCCCATTTTCAGCTTTTAATGTTTTAATTTACAGTGAGCTTTTCTGTGTCTGGCTCCTGTGTAACCCAAGGAACATCCGTATTCCTCTGTAAAACTTGAGCAGCATTAGTGAAGATTAGACATATATTTTCAGATACTCGAGGTTCCGATTCCTTTCCTAGAAGTGAGGTTGGTGATTATTTACCATCACCAAAGCTCCTCGGGGCAGATACTTATTCCAGGTCCCATCTTACCCTTCCTTCTGGGAGAAGTGGATGCCACCCAGTGTGCATGAACAGTCAGATGGGGTGGGTGGCCTTTCCTCCTGTTGAAGTTGAAGGTTTGTTAGAGCTGACCTGGACCAACTTTCCCCTTGGTCCTCGGGCACACCTCAGCCTGCTTTCTCGGCTTTAGTAGGACTTGACTCCAAAGCCTTACTGCTGGGTGGCTTTCCCACACAGTGGACAGGTGTTGTGTCACCCCATACAGGCTCTATTTTGACCAGAGTCTATCACCCCCCCACACACGCACACACACATACACACTGCAGCACACCGAACCTGGGTGAAACATCCCACATTAATCTTAATTTTTTTCTTCGTTTTTGTTTTTTGTTTGTTTGTTTGTTTTGGAAATGCACTTGGATTTTTTTTTTCTTTCTTCTCCCACATTAATCTTAACACAGGCCAGAAAGTCAATCGTGTGAGCAAGGCCTGGGAGCTTCTCCCTCTGACCAGCCTTTATCAACCTGTCTGTGGTGTCCAGGTGGCCACTCTGTCCATTGACTTTACTGCCCACACTGGCCACCTCCCGACTATGCTAGTTAATTCTTAAAGACATTTAAAGCCCATCATGGGATGGTTGTTTAGACATATACATTACCACTGCAAGAACTGTTTACACCGAGATTTTACAGACAGATGCCTTGATAAATGTGTTTTTACTTGCTGCGCATAATTTCTGCTTAGTGCCATTGAGAAAAATATAATTCACATTTCCCATTAAGAGGAAGGCAGCGCTGGGGTGCAGAGAGTTGTCAGTTACCTTGTGACTATTCTAGGCTTGATTTGGAAGAAATTAGGCTATTATAACTCAGAAAACTATCAGTGAAGCTTGAATGGTTAGAGCATTCTTTTCCACAGTCTGATATAAAATGGATGAGAGGCAAAATAGAAGCCAGTAGGCAGCTCTTTAGCCTAGACTGTAGCAGGGACACCCTGGTGTGCTCAGATCTAGCTGACTGCCTGGGCTCAGAGGGCCTTGCAGTCCCAGAATTCTTGGTGGGACTTTAGACAGCGCCCCTTCCCTGCAGTTCTTCGCCAGGAGTGTGAACGGACATTGGGGAGAACCTGTGCCAAAGCGACACAGATCTTGCTCTCAAGTTAGTGGTGGCAAAGATAAAGATACGCCTGGACTTAGAGATGATCTACAGTGACTGTCCTCTGCTCTTCTCTCTCAGGGAGGCCGCTTGTCCGAGCCTCCTCCATTGTTCATGCCCTGATTTCTGGAGTCTGCTGTCCTGCCCCATGCTGCTTCTAGAGAACCTGATGCCAGCCCCATCATGCCCTTGATGGACCCTTTGTAGAAGAACCAAAGCTAGCAGCTGCCAGCCACTGTGAAATCCTCCCTTTCTACCTGTACCAGGGTTCCCAGGGCTCCCAGGGCTCGGTGCCTCGGAGCTCACAATTCCAAGCTGAGGCATCTTGATGAACAGGACTCTTTTTAATACTGTTCCAGCCACGTTGTGCATTCTATAGACTCTGGGGAGCAGCTCGGAAGCCAAAGATCCTTTAGCACATTGAAGAGTTTCTGGAGAAAGGTTCTGACTGGAAAAACACTACCCTTAGATTTTCGCCTTGTTTTCCAAAAAAAATTAAGAATTCAGAAATTTGAAGTATAGCGTATCGCCAGGTCATAAACCTTTGTGCATTGAAGATCAGAAGCATTTCTCAGGGCTGGCGGTAAAACCTCAAGAGAGAACAACTACCCAGAAGGCACTGTGTCCTGGTTTCCATCCCCAGCATAAAAATAATATACACAAAATCAGAAACATTTAACAGAGATGTACTCAAGTGGGATGAGAAAAAACACAGTGGTTGATGTGACTTAAACCAGAGGGGACTCTTGTGAGCTGCTCAGGGGTAGGACGAGCAGAGTCCCAACATGGCAGTGAGGAGCACTGCGGTTTGTTTCTACAGTGAATTGTCGAAGTAGATCGGACCAGAAGCAGACATTCACCTTTGCACTCTTTGCTGTGCTTTTGTCATTTTGTTGCATGTCCTCTTCTGTTTAACTCTCTTCTGTTTCTCCTTTTCATTGTCCTTTTCACTTGGTCTCAGTCACTCTGTGTGAGGACAGAGTATGCCCAACTGTCCTGAACCCTAGGCGGTTGGCAAGAGTGTATGTTGGTCTAGTATTCTTTGAAAAGCACAAAGTGTAGACAGGAAGTGTTGGTAGCAAAGGCAAGGGCAGTTCAGTCTCTGTGCTGTTCTGCACATGGTGTCTGCTCATCGAGGCCCTGCAGCATGCCTGGGTAGCTGCAGCAACCAGCCTGACAGGCTGCACCATGTTAGAGCCTGTCGGAAACACAGCCAGCTCTTCCTTCATTTCCAGAATTATTCAGAAGATCAACTGTCTGGTAATGTCTTAGGTAGGGTTCCAATTGCTGTGAAGGACACCATGACCACAGCAACTTTTATAAAGAGAAACATTTAATTTGGGTGGCTTACAGTTTCAGAGGTTTAGTCCGTTATCATCGTGGCAGGAAACACGGCAGCGTGCAGGCAGACATGGGGCTGGAGAAGGAGCTGAGAGTTCTATATCTTGCTTGATCCATGGGCAACAGGAAATGAACTGAGTTCACACTGGGCATAGCTTAAGTGTATGAGCTTATAGGGGCCAATTACATTCATACTACCACAGATAGGAAGGGTTGGAGGCAGCAGAGAAAGTTCTTTTTGTGAGGTGGTCCCTGCACACTGGGTCCCTCTTCCTGTTAATTCTGACACAGGCTGTGAACTTGTCATTGTCAGCTGAGTCTGGTGACAGATGAAGTACCATGTATCTATTTGTTGTTTGGTTTGAGACCAGGGCTGAAAATGAGAGCTTCATTGTAAAGCAGTTATCCATTTTAAATTGCAAAACAAAGTAACATTCATCTTTTATTGCAGACTGCCGCATCCCCCAAATTGAAGATGCTGAGATTCATAACAAGACATATAGACATGGAGATAAGTTAATCATCACCTGTCATGAGGGATTCAAGATCCGGTACCCTGACCTGTACAATATGGTTTCATTATGTCGAGATGATGGAACGTGGGATAACCTGCCCATCTGTCAAGGTAGGAGATGGGAGCCACAGCTGTCAACTGTACTTATCGTGACTTCATTGAAGAAGGTGCACGTACATGATCCTCTAACACAGCCACAGAGATTATGGCACAAAGATACAAAGTCACCCCACGTAGGTCCTGCCCTGTCTTTTGGTGACTTCTCATAGAATCTCACTGCTCCTTATGGTGACTCAGCACCGTATACCCAGATTTTCCAGTCTAGACGGGAGAGACCTTATTCTTTAGTATGTTGGGCATCATTCCCTTTCCACAGAAAACTATAAATGTAGTTTAAGAATAAAGAGAATTGGGCTTGTGAAGGGACTCAGCAGGGAGAGGCTCTTGCTTATGAGCCTGACAACCTGAGTTTGGTCTCTGGATTGCACTAATAAAGGTAGGAGAGAACTGACCATCATAGGCATTCTGGCTTGCACATGTGTGCCCAAGAGAATGCACGCATGCATGTGTATGCCCACACAGACACATACATGTGTAACACACACTAACAACAACAATGGTAATAATAATAAATTAAAAATAATTTGGAGGCTTTGTAGCTGGGCTGCGAATGCATGGATGAATTGTCTGCTTAATAAAAACTGTAGGATGCAATATTACTTTAATAGTGGTGAGGATATAGTAAACCCATCTTACAGAGACTGTTTTCTCTTCAATATTATCCCTTCTTATAATGCATGAAAAGCAGAGAAATAGTCACATTCAGATGCGTCCAAACCACCCAGTAAATATTTACCCTTCCACATTTTTCATATTCACCCCAGCCACCGTGTACAGAGGAACCTGTTTTTGAAAATAAGCCCTTGAGTTCACATTAATTCTGATTTTATTTTTTGACATGTGACTTGGTCTAAAGGACCAGAAAAACCAATGCATAATTCATAGTTTGAGGGAGAAGGAGGGTCATTCAGATTTGCTCCAAAAGCCCTGGTATGTTCAAGTTGAGAAGAATGTAAACTTGGTGCTGGGGAATCCAAATGGCAGGCACAAAAGGATATTGCTTTGTGTGCCCCATCCTCAGAAATAGATTGTTTTCCTACACAAGAGCGTAAGAGTTGCGACCCTATGACGGAACGAAGGGTTCAGAGTTGGAAGGACAGAGGAAGAGCCCAGCCGTCACACTCTGTCCTGTGGCCTGTGTCCCTAGCCTGCCCTAAAAGAGACATGGATTTGTTTATCTGTCCAGAGACTGCCTACCAAACAAGCAACTGGCGCCTGGGCTGGGCGCCTCGTGCAAATAAAGATCATTAGCCACAGCTTCATTCCAGAGACTAATCCTTTCCAGGGCTGGAGGCACCTCAGCCTGCAGCGACTTCCTGCAGTCCTGTTTTCTCCACATCCTTTCTCTGCCGCCTCTCATTCTTTCCAGTTCCCACTTCATTGCTTAAATACACTGTGTTCCTTAGGAATTATTTTCCCTGTGGCCTTTCAGGGTGTTATTTTAAAGAGTTTAGATATGTACCTCACTGTTACTCTGTCTGACTAACCTGGGTCCCTCTCCCTTTCTCAAATTCTACTCAAGACATGACTTTTCTAGGTCAGTAACAAGAGCACTGACTGGCTATCCTTTTTGTTTTTATTTTTATTTTACGGTATTACTGGGATTTGAACCCAAGGTTTCACCCATGCTGGTCAGCTCCGTGCTTCTGAGCTGTGCCCCATTCCCCTTTTTTGCTCCGAATTTTGAAAGAAGCTCTCACTAAATTGCCCATACTAGCCCTGAACTCACTCCATAACCTAGACAGGCCTTGAACTTATGCTCCTCTTACCTCAGTCCCCCAAGCAGCTGGAATGATAGGCCTACGTCACCGGGCCTGCACCGGGTTACTCTTAAGAGATGTGCCACTTCAAATGCCACAGGCCCTAGCCCTGCTGTCGCTCCTCAGAACTCTCCGTCCCACAGAGTAGGTGCCCTGCCTGGGCTGTAGCTGGAGTCCATCCTGTGCGTGATTGCTGCTGCAGACGGTCCTGCCAGCAGCCGTCCCGCCAGCTTTCCTCTGGCCGCCCAGCTGGCACAGCCCAGAAAGGATTTCTGAGTTGCCGCAGACAGCCTGGCACCTCTCTGAGCCCCCTGGTGAATTGTAATTGGCTCTTAAGAATGACATTTCATTCTAGAACTTTTATTTGCACCTATAGATCCAGGGGCTAAAGCTCCAGTAGGCATCTCTCTATTATCTAGAAGTGCAAATGGAAATCCCATTGAACTATTGAGTTGAAGCTTGTTTCCCACTGTTATATTTAGGATGGGCTGTCTCCAACCAAGAGGGAGCGAGTGAGCCTATCTTTCCCTCTCAGTGCTGATTAGCTGCACAAATTATAGCTCCTGCGATCTCCTCAGGAGGAATGGAGGGCAGGCTGCTCAGAGACCATTTTTTTAATGGATACTTAAGGTTTTGGAGAGTGTGTGCATGCCCTGCTCACTGTGGGGCAGAATCAGTTATGACTTGGGAAAGCCCAGCATCTCCCCACACGCAACTTAGAACTGGAGCCCCCTCATAGCAAGGAGTGTTGAGCCCTCCTGGTACCATGTCAGCCAGCTGAACTGTGTAAGCATCCCATGCCTTCCTTTTGCTCCTGTTAATGGATTTATCTGCTGTTTCTCAATTACTGATTCCATTTCTTCCTGATTTCCACTCTTCCTCCCGACTTTTCACACTTCACTTTTGCTGCAAATATTACCAGTTTTTAGCTTAGGAAGATTAAGAACCATCTAAGGGAGGGAACATGGGAGATGGCTCAGTTGGTAAAGTACCTGTGAGCATAAAAATCTGAGTTGGGCTCTCCAGGACCACAGAAGCTGGGCTTGGCATGGTGGCAAGCATCTAGAGCCCAGTGCTGGGGGTACAGAGACAGGGTAAGCTCTTGATCAACCAACCTAGCCAAGACAGTGATCCCCTGAAATAGTGAGAGATTATGTCTCAAAAAGAGAGAACAGAGAGAGAAAATAGAAGACACCTGACATCAGTCTTCAACCTCCACACATGTAATATTGTCACACACACACACACACACACACACACACACACACACACACACACACACACACACACACACACACACACACACATGCCCCAAGGTAGCAGGGATTGAGAAAACCATGAGATGGAGTGAAAATATCTGCTGCTTTGAGGGGTGAGGGGAGGATCTTGAAAACATCCTGACTGGTTCTGGGTCAGGGCCTTCTCACATTGTGGGCTGGGTAGCCAAAAGCAGTGAGGTAGGTGCCACACAATCAAAACTGTGAGTGACTGTCTGTCCCTAAGTTCTGCACCTCTGGTGCCTCCCTTGTCTTTCCTCACTCTGGCACGCAGGCACTGCAGCAGCTTGCTGAGAGAGCCCCTCAAAACAAGTGTCTAATCAGGCGGTGGTGATGCACGCCTTTAATCCCAGCACTCGGAAGGCAGAGGCAGACGGATCTCTGTAAGTTCGAGGTCAGCTGGTCAGTAGAGCAAGTTCCAGGACAGGTTCCAAAGTTACAGAGAAACCCTGTCTCGACAAAACAAAATCAGAAAAACCCGTGTCTAAGACAGCCAGCTTTAGAGGAGGGCGTGGCCATCTGCTGCTGTGCACAGAATACAAACCCTGTGCTCGACAGCTGGACAGAAAAGCGGGTGTTTTCACTATCCATTGTTTGCGTCACACACGCCTGCCCCCCCCAGAAGAATATCACCCTGTGATGTCATTATGCACTCCAGTGTCATGACTAGGCTCGCTACAGTTCAATGACAGCAGGAATGTCACACTCAGGATTCTGTCCCATTAGGAATGGCATAGTCTTCAAGACCAAAGGCCACCAGTGATCTAGACCCAGGGTCCAGTTTCCCATTTGTTCTCTGATAGCACACAACTTGTTCTGTTTGGAGCACAGAGCCATTATACAGCTGTGCTTCTCAGAGTAACCCTCCCACCTGGCCATTAGCATTGCATATCCTTGGACTCCTCCAAGACCTGCTGAGACAGACATATGAGCTGGAGTCTGTGTCTGTCAAGCCCTCTGGGGAAATTTCCAGCTTGAAAACCAGCACACTTTAAGCCTCCATACCTATTTTACTTAAAATCAGATATCCAGAAATCTTGTAGTACCAGCTCAAGCAGGATTCTGTCCTGTGATGGAATATAACCTGCCCAAGTCACAAGCTACTAGCCTTTGTAATGTCTGTTGCCTCCCAGGGTGCCTCAGTGGCCCTCATCCCTGAGGTCACCTTAAGTGACATGGGGAGTTTCATAAACACATAATGATCCCAGGCTCTCATCCTGGGCATGGGGCCTGGGCACCACTGGTTTGCAAAAGCCCCTCAAGTGATGCTGAGGTTCCATTTGGTACAGCTTCACCTGGCTAGCAATGTGCTGATCCATATGCCGCTTGTCCCCTTCTTCCCCTCTAACCCTTTATCTGACCCTTGTGGTACCATTTCAAATATGAAACAGGAAACATCTGTCTACATATAACCCAAGTCTGCAGTGCTCTTTTTTTTTTTTTTTGCCAAGAAACAATCCCAAAGAGTTCCTCTGTGTCATTTGCTGTACATGTGTGCAAAGGCAGCCTAGTGAAACCTTTTCATTTTTCCTTGACGTTTTACAGGCTGCCTGAGACCTCTAGCCTCTTCCAATGGCTACGTGAACATCTCGGAGTTCCAGACCTCCTTCCCTGTGGGAACTGTGATTGCCTATCGCTGCTTCCCTGGATTTAAACTCGAGGGTTCTGAGTATCTTGAATGCTTACACAACCTTATCTGGTCATCCAGCCCACCCCGGTGCCTTGCTCTGGAAGGTAACACATATAAGTCTTTTGGAAGTGGCTGTGGAGATAGGAGGCGTCTCATTGTGGCCAGGAGTGACTTTTGCTTGCCTAGGTCCAGATCATCCACCTGCCACGGAGCTATCCACACATTAGACTTGCCCCCCTCCCCTCCCCGCCCACCACCATTCTTAGATTTAAGGAGAAGAAGGCAAATATCAGAAGCTGAAATAATCAGATGTCAGGCTGCGAAATATTGCAAAGTTAAATGAAATGCCTTCAAAAATTAATTTTCTCTGCACCAAATGATAGCAGATGGCATTGTGGCACCATCCGCCTCCGTCTCGCCCCTCGTTCATTGTTGTGTCAATGTTTCTCTCCTTTTCCCATGCATTTATAGCTAAGCAGTAAATGTTCAGCTGTAAGACGCTCTTGGAAGTCTGTAAGCAGGATCCCTCTCTCCCCTGTTTTCATGACATCTGTTTGGTTATAGGGTGATGCTGCTAAAGACCACTGTCTGTGTTGACAGGGTATGGGGGGGGCGACATGGCTTCCATTTCCAGTATCCGAGCAGTGTCCCAGGGTTCCTCACACCCTGATCTTTAACATCCAGCTTCAGCCCTGGTTTGTCTTAGGTCTTGAAGTCTCACCTGATGGGCTTCTTAACCTCTGAATTGATGGGGTGGGGGAGGAGTCTCTCTGAGAAAATGGCAGGGGAGAAAGCTTTCATTCCAAAGCCCGTCCAAACCTGTCCAAAACCTAACTTCCCCAAAACAATAGCATGTCAAAGCAGACCAGCAACCCCAAGTTTACAGCGGCATAGCTACTTGACTCCCTGATGCAACCTCAGGAGGAGTGGGCTTGGGAGTGTACCATAGGGAGAGGAGATTGGCAGAAGGGGAGTGGAGCAATGAGAGAAGGCTTTTATTTCCAAACGGAAGACAGACATGGAGGGGGCTGGCCAGAGCGGAGCCTCCCCAGAGAGGAGTTGAGAAGAAGTGGGAGGGAGGGATGGCCACTCCATGCCATTCATCTTACTACAGTCTAGGCTATTCCTTAAAATCCCCACATGTTTCTGTCTCCCACATAGTCCCCATTTCCCAGGGACAGAGGCCAGGGTAGAGGTGTTAACAGTGAGACACCCT
>PVIU01008965.1:0-79451 GCA_004026605.1 Ondatra zibethicus | reverse complement strand
GGGACTGACTGAGAAGCCAATGATAATGGCACTGGGATTTGATTCTACTGCATGTACTGGCTTTTTGGGATCCTAGTCAGTTTGGATTCATACCTTCCTAGGCCTGGATGGAGGCAAGAGGGCCTTGGGCTTCCCACAGGGCAGGGTAACCTGCCCTCTCTTAGGACTGGAGGGGAAAAGGGGAGGGGGAGTGGGGAAGTGGGAGGGAAATGGGAGGAGCGGAGGAGGTGGAAATTTTGAATGGTACTATTTATAATGCAATAATAAAAAATTAAATGTGGAAAATAAAATAAAATTTAAAAAAAAGTAAAAAAAAGAAAATACTGGGTGGTGTTGTCACATGCCTTTAATCCCAGCACACAGGAGATGGAGACAGGGCAGGCTCCAAAGCTACAGAAAAACCCTATCTTGAAAAACAAAAACAGATGAGAAAATGCATCTCAGCAAAGGAACTACAAGAGAGCCGTAATGGCCATCTTACTGTCAGATAAAATAGATTTGAAGGTAAGAAACATCGTCAGAGACAAAGAACGTTTTATGGTGTTAAATGGTCAGTATATTAGCATGTAACAATTTTAAACACATCTCACCTAACAAGAGTCCCAAAATACTGTTGGGCATGGTGGTGGTACACACATGTAACCTCAGCAATGCAGAGGTACTGCAAGTGCAAGGCCAGACAGCTGGATCTACACAGTGAGTAGTGAGTTCCAGCCAAAGCTGCATATTTCCAAGTCTTCAGATATGAATGTATAACATGGAATAACATAGAAATGAAGAAAGTAAAGTGGGGCCATTGTGAGGAGGGGCTGAGCAATAGAATATAGCAGGGTACAAGTGAACTGAAAGGGGAAATAGGAAAATGGGGAGGCTTTAATTAGTGACAGAGGTGGAAGAAGGTGAAAATAATAGTATGGATGTCTGATAATGTCAAAGGAATCAACCTATTATCTGTCTACTAAAAATATTTATATACATGTAAGTCTGTATATACATATATAGTTTCAGTGAAATTTTCCCATCTGAGCTGACGTTACAAGAACCTAGCACCAGGCATGAAAAACCTACTTTTGATTTGCTGGTCAGGGTTGTCCAAGAGACTCCGAAAATATTACAGGTATTACTGTTGCCCTGGGTTGCCTCCCAGAGACAGAAGGCAAGTTCCTATTGTTGAAGCTGCATGCACTTTGGAAACAGGACCCAAAGGACCTGAGCTAGATCTGGTCTGAAATCTTCCTCCCTGTGGACCAGCTTTCATGGTACAGAAGGTACCATGCAAACTTCCAAAGGAGGGAAGCAACCAACTGTCCTACCCGGCTATGATGTCTATGAACCACAATGACCAGCATGGCACAACAGCCCTAAATGTGTAGTAGTGGCATGCATACCTTGACAGTAAGCAACAGCTCTCTAATTGGACGTAAGGCCCACTCAACAAGAGAGATATCGTGTCTGGTACCGGAAAGCTAGCCAGCTAGCCAGGAGTAGTGAGGTCCTAGATCTTAGAGTAGAACATACAACTGACACCTCACTAAGCCAGCATAATCCCTAACTATACACTAAATATTAGTCCTTATACCCACAGGTAAGTCTTCACCCCTCACCAAGGAAACTTCTCTTTGCAACAGAAGGAACAAAAAGTACAACCAATTAAATCACAAAGTCCCACCTGATAGATCACCAAAACTCCCAAGTCCAAGGCTCAGGGATTGTTGCAGAAGAGGGAGAGGAGGGATTGTTGGAAAAGCCAGAGGAACAGGAAGATTGCTGTGAGATTGCGTGTCCCCTAGACTTGCCAGAGAACCTACATCCACGATGTTGCACCAACGTGACTGCCTAAGGAAAACCTGAACAAAGCTGGCACCAATGGACACGCTAACATGAATGAGGGGGAGCTCATGAGGACTCAACCTACACAAAGAACTACAGGCTGCTCAGGCGGAGTGGCGCACACCCTGAATCCCAGCACTCAGGAGCAGGCACATCTCTCTGAGTTCAAGTACAGCCTGGTCTACAGAGTGAGTTCCAGGACAGACAGAGCTACGTAACAAAACGAAACAAAAAAGAACTACAAGCAACTTAATTAATAATAAGAGCAGGAGAAAAAGTCTTTCCCCAGGGAAGAGAACACCAATTGGTTGTCCAATACCAAATGGTCAGCCCTAAAAACATACATAACAAGTAACGCTATACAGACCAACAAGTTGCAATACTGTATTTAGAAGTGTGTGTGTGTGTGTGTGTGTGTATAATGACAATTAAAGAAAAAGTGGTCATGAATTTGAGAGAAACGATGCATACATGGGAGAATTTGGAAGGAAGAAAGAAAAGAATTGATGTAATTATATTGTAATCTTAAAAAATAAAAAAAATTTTAAAAGTTTATGCTGAAAAAATTGTATTCAAAATTCTTATCTAAATATAAGTAAACAAATAGAATTCTTATATCATGACAAATGTAAAATTAAGCTCTAAGTGGGTTGTAATCAAACCCTTAAAACAGAATTGGTCTGCGACCTAGTAATCTCAAGTGTAGATAGCTGGTAAAGAGAAATAAAAATATATCCATGAAAAATTTTGTGCATAAATTTGTGCACAGCAACAATATTCAGAATAGTCCCCAAAATGAAATCAACTCAGATGTCCATCAACTGAGAAATGGATAAAGGAAATGTTGCAAATTCATACAATGGAATATTATTTGACTATAAAAGCAAATGATGTTTTCATCTGTGTTATGACAGGGATAGAGCCAACATTAAACTAAGATGCAAGAAGTCAGAGTCTTAATCAGCCAAATATCATGAGTCTATTTCTTAAAACGTAATCCAGAGATAACAAGTTACCAGTGATTTAGAGACCCCAGGAAGACAGACTCATGGAGTAAACACAAACTGTATACAGGATCTCTTTGGTGGGAAAGTCGTGATGATTTTGTATAACTTTACAAATGTACTAAGAACTGAAAATATTTTATATTTTGTATTTTAAAGCTATTTTATATTTTGTATTTTAAAGCCATTTTATATTTTGTATTTTAAAGCTATTTTATATTTTGTATTTTAAAGCATATACTTTATAACATGTAAATTCTTTTTCAACAAAGAGTTATGTTTATAATTATAAAATATAAAAAATGGTTGCCTGAGGCTAATGTTGGCAGACCCTGAGTAATGATTTAAAATGGGTTCAAGAGGATTTTGGAGAAAAATAGAAATATTCTAAAACCAGTATATAAGGTGGATGTGGAGGCACATGCCTTAATCTAGGCACTTAGGAGACTGAGGCAGGAAGATCATGGGTTCAAGACCAGCACAGGCCACGGGGTGGATTCTAGACCAACCTGAGATACATGCTGTGATCCTGTTTCAAAACAAAAGGATCTTATTAACATTTGCACTTTTTATAAAGTAAAGCCACTAAAAATAAATAAATTGTGGGGGAAAACTTAGAGTTAGGGTTTTTGGTTTGTTTGTTTGTTTGTTTGTTTGTTTTTATAAGAAATGAAGCAAAGGAGGCTGGAAAGATGGTGCCGAAGTTAAGGGCACTTCCTGCTCGTCCAGAGATGTGTGTTCAGTTCCCAGCACCCACCTATAACTCCAGATCTAGGGGATCTATAACCCCCTTCTGGTCCCTGTGGGTGGACACGCACACAAATAAAGATAAAATTTAAAACTGAATCTAAAGGTTCATGTGATATTAGGGACTGGAGCATCTGGTTCGGGCCTTGTCTGTGTTCTGATTTATGTTAATTTGTACTCATATAACATGTACACTTTTTATGGTATCTCATAACCTCAGAAGCTTTTTGTTGTTGTTATTGTTTTTTAAATTGCCTTAAGGACTGGGAAGGACAATGAATGAGCCAGTTACACAATACAGGGGCTGAGAGTCTCGGCTATATAGCTGTTCTTGGCCTCTGTGGGATTTCTGTCTTTCTTCTTAGAATAATCCCCATCTCCAGAGTCAGCCTGTGTGACTTCTTGTTCTTCAAGAAAGAACTACGCATATTCTATTTAAACAACAGGCATCTCTCTATTCATTCACGCCCCCACACAGAGCTACCTCCCAGGGCAGGGAGTCTGTACTTTGCTGCGTCCCGCTGCTGAAGTGAGACCTGGCGCCTGGGAGCTACCCCATGCATGTTTCTGGAATGCACAGTGCGAACGAACAGAGGGCTAAGTGCAGGGAAAGTCGGGAAAGCGGGCGGTTTTCAGTGCTACAGTTTTGTGTTTCACGGGGATATAGTCAAAGAGACTGTGACAAGATCTGAACAGAACAGAGCTTGTCAACATCATGTCATGGTGAGGGGAGCGACTCATGAAGACCCATCCCTCCCTGAGGAGTTAAGGGCAGATGTAGTGGTTTAAACGAAAAAATGCCCCATAGGCTCATGTATTTGAATGCTTGGACCCCAGTGGGTGGCACCATTTGGGGAGGTTTCAGAACCTTAGGAGGTGCAGCCTCCTGTGAATGGGGTATGTTATCTGAGACTGACCTTGAGGGTTTATAACCTGTTCTTACTTTCTGTTCATTCTCTCTGCTTCCTGTGTGTAGATGAAAATGTGGTCACTTGGCTTCCAACAGCCTGTTGCTATGCCTCCCCACCACGATGGACACCTTCCCTCTGAAACCATATGCCAAAACAAACCTTAATGCAGTAGCTTCACAGAGACACTCCGGAGTCTCCACTCCTCCCTTAGGATTTTCAGGCAGGCAATTTACTTCAGTGGTGTAGTGTCTTTCCAACTGGTCCCCTATGGACTTTGACAATTTCTCCCTCCTCTTCCCTCTGTGTATCCCAATGGGTTTTATTGGGGTATCTAGCTCCCTCTTCTGGCCTCCATGGGTGCTGCACTTCTCTCTCTCTCTCTCTCTCTCTCTCTCTCTCTCTCTCTCTCTCTCTCACACACACACACACACACACACACACACACACACACACACACACACACAAATAAAAACACATTTTAAAACTGAAGTGGAGTTCTAAATGGCTGTGAGTCTCTAGAATGGGTGCTGGGAACTGAACATAGGGCGAACAGGAAGTGCTCTTAACTTCTATAAGGTAGCCATGCTGCTGTAAAATAACCTCTCACTCGTGCTCCTGTAAGGAACCCTAATGAAATTCACTGGGACACACACACATACACACACACAAAGAAAACAAACATAAGGAGACCAGTTAGAAATAAGGAGGAGTGAGGGGCAATAAAAAAGGTAATGGGAGTGAAGAATCAAAATACATTATATACATTCATGAGAATATCATAATGAAACTCATTATTATATATAATTAATATATAGTAATAAACATTTCCCCAACATAATATTTTTATTAATTATTTGAGAATTTCATACAATGTACCCCCATCACACTCGCTTTTCATTCCTCCCAGGTCCACTCTTTCACATTGCACCCTCTCCAGAAAGAGAGAAGAAGAAGAAAAGCGCCAAGTCCAATGAGTATATGGGAAACACAAATAAGCTTTTTTTTTTTTTGAGACACTGTCTCACCATGCAACTCTAGCTAGCCTCGAACTTGCTATGTAAACTAGGCTCACCTCAAACTAAACGGGTCTGCCTACCTCTGCTTCCCAAATAGTAAACAATAAATGTTCTTTAATGTTTAACAAGTCCACTTTGATGTCCTGTCGGTGTTACTGGTTCCTCTTCTGTCACTGTGACTAGTTACCTGACAAGTTAAAGGAGATTTGGTTTAGCTCAATTTCAGAAGGCTTCCTTCTTCCTTCCTCCCTCCCTTCCTCTCTCCCTTCCTTCCTTCCTTCCTTCCTTAAGTCCATGTTTCAGGGCCCGCCATGTTAGAACACTGGGAGAATGTGCAGAAGGAAGCTACCCACCTTGTGGTGGACAGGAAGCAAAACTGAAGATGGCTCTAGGGACCAGCTACCACCTTTGTAGGCACGCTTAACAGTGGCCGACATCCTCCAGACAGACTCCACCTCCTGTTTCCAGAGCTTCCTAAAACTGCACCACCAGCCAGGCACCAAGTAGTCAACACAGGAGCTTATGGGATGTCACACAGCCAAACCATGCCAGAGGTCTAGAGACACCGCAGCCGGGTCGTGAAGGAGTATGCAGAGGGTTTCCAGAGAAAGAAGCCAGAGGAAGGTAGATGGAAATAAAAGGGGCATAAGAACATTGTTCTGAAAGAGCCTGGGGACACTAAAAATGTTCATGAAGTAGAAATGTTCACAGCTGGGGACAGGGGAGAAATGAGGCTGGAGAGGCCGGGGTAGATGGAGAGAGCGCCTATCACCAGCCAAGACCTTGTGCTGACTATTAAGGTGTCCACAGCTGTGGGTTTCTTTCCATTCTTTTCTCAGGACACCATCCCTTGAAGATGTCCCTCAGCCCCATCTCATCTGTCCCCAAATTGCTTTCAGGTTCCACCTCCAGGACTTCCCAATCTCCAGGATGCCAGGCTTACCAGGATGGGTCCTTCTTAAGAAGGAATTGTGGATTTCCTTCTTAACTACAAGCTTTTCTGGGTCTTTCCAGTTCCGAGAAGGCTGAAGGAAGAAGGCAGGTCTGAGCCATCTCCTGCTGGGTCCAGGGGAGTAGTGAGTCACCAACTCAGAGGCCTGCCTGGAACCATTGCTGTGGGGGTAGAGAGAGACAGAGATGGCACACCCCCCTCCTGCAGGAAAGCCCAAAGCCCCTTCTCTGAAAGCTGTCTGCACCCTCCCCAGGGACAGGACAACTTGGTTAGGGGGGAACAGCCCCTCTGCCATACTAGGCCTGGGACACCTTCCAGGACAGCTCTCTCCCCCAGGGACGAGAGATGGTCAAACTGCTCTTTGAACATGACCTCAGAGATATGCAGCAAGGACCTGGGCCCAATTTATCACTGCAGGGCTATAATTAGGTTTGTTAACATAGAGTCGAGAGTAGTCTTCTTGACTAGGGACTTAATCACGTTACTATTGAGTTCCTGTACGCATTGCTGGGGGTGACCGTTTTACTTGCAGAGTTATAGCCAAACCCAACGGGAGGAAATTAGCTTTGGACACAAGTTTGGGGGTGGGTTCTTTTTTCCTCCTGACTGTGCCTCCCTCCCCCACCCTTTCCATGTGAAAATATTTAGCAAACAGTGACAATGATGAAAACCAGTAGGAAACAAAATGTTCTACATTAGTATAAAACATGAAAAATGCAGCAAGGACCCTTAGCGGTACAACATGTGTTATGCTGGCTGGCAGCCCATTAGCTCTGATAGACATTTCACTTACCTAAGTCAAATATAACAGTCTAGTATTCATTAATATAAGAAGGGGCTGTGGAATCAGAGCTACCATCTGGCTGGGCCGACAGAATAATCTACAACTCATGATTAGGTCTAAGGAGTGGGGTTTCACTTTAATCTTTCTCGTTGCTCGAAATTTCCATCTGCGCAGTTCGGCACATCATTTTTCTTCAAGACAAATGTGCTGTTTTTCATGTTCCAAAATTAGATCAGAAGAAAACGATTAATCATGTCAGGCTTGGGAAAGGGAACAAAGCTCCCATATTCCCGGCTCTCCCTGCCCCCTACACCCTCCCTGGCCCTGCAAGTTTGGGTTCCCCTCACCACTACCACCCAACTTCAGAATAACTTTGGGGGACAGCACAATGTATCCATAAGGAAGTGGGGCTAAAGGGAGTGGATTCGCAGGGTTCCAGGGAGCCCTCACTGCGGCTCACCCTGCACTCCTGACCTAACACACGTGCGCCGGAAGTCACCCCTGGCTGGTCTTGGAGGCACTGAGGCACTGCCCTGAGTCCAGAGTGACAAAAAAGGCTGGGAGGAGGCCTTCTGCAGCCCTTGTCCCCTCCTTGCCATAGCCCTGTCTGTCAGCCTGCTTGCAAGTCATAACAAATCCCTGGCGCGGAGCTGAAGCTGAGCGTTTGCCTGGGCGTCATGGGGATGATGAATGACCCGCAGGCCTTTGAAGTGCTCTGCCAGTTCAGCTGGGTCCGTGGTGCTGACAGAGAAATATACACAACAGCGTAACCAATAATGAGAACATTAAACATTCCTGTGCCGTGACAGGCTGACAGAAAAACCCAGGCTCGCATCAATCATCATGCAGATAGAACCTTGACAAGGGGCCCTCGCCATGGCCCTCACCCGCCTCCCAGGCTCCCTCCTCTTCCGCCCAGCCACCCCTCTGTCCTCCTTACCAGGCCCACTCTTCCTTCCTCAGGACCCCTCCTCCGGGGCCTCTGCCCTTCTGCGATTTTTTGCCTTCAGGGCCTCTCTGAGGTCAAGTGAGGTTTGAGTGAAGCGGACCATGAGTGACGCCACGAGGAGACACCACAGCGGTGACAAGAAGGGCGGAGGCTTTGAGCTTACAGCACTGGTAATTATGGCTTTCAGGGCAGAGAATGAGTACAAATCACTGTGTGTTGGAAATTGTATCAAAATCCAAAGCCAGGCGCTTGAGGCTAGTGACCCCAAGCCCCCGGCTCCCTGTGTGTCTTGGGCAAAGGCCCCTTTCATAGTGCTTTGGCTCCTTTGTCAGCTGGATTTATCTGGGGCCATCTGAATTCTGATCTGTCTGAAAGGGAAGAAACAGCAAAGAAACAAATCTCTCTTCCTTTTCCTCCAGCAGGAAAGGATGTGTGTCCAGATAAGACTCTGGATGGACCTTCCGCCCCTCACAGACGATGCCGGAGGCTTCTCATCCACTCTCAAGACTTGGTTTGAACGCACACATCCCTAGGCCCGGTCTCTATTCTCTCTGTAAGGTGGGGTGTCCCCCATCTTTCACACAGAGACTAGCCAAGCCAACTCCCTACTAGGGAGTCATCCAGGGGCTGGCAGACTTCATCCCAGTCACAGCTTGGAGGCTTTGGGCAAGTCTAGACTGTTCCTAGACCATGAAATAAAAGTGGAAGTCCCTGCCGGAAGCCTTCATGTTTATTGTCTCCACGTCCAGAGGGCTATTGGCCTGCTTTAACCTTGGCACTTGGAGGAAGAGGAGGTGATTTTTGTTTATGTGTATCCCCATTTTTCGCTTTTTAGCAGGGGTTAAACTTCTTGACTTTCAAAAAAGTCATGAAAACTGCTGATAGCCTATACACAAACCAGACAGTGACTGGAGAAGACAAGGTCTTTCAGGGTCATCCAGGCAGAGTGGGGTTTGTGGAGGAGACAGAGGGGTCAGTGCCTTTGCCCTTCCTCTCTGCCTCCTCGGAGGTCAATGCTATTCTAACCATCAGCAGTCACTGGCTTCACCCTCCTATGACCTTCAGCCCCAGCAAATGTCTTGCTTGTCAAATTATACTTGAAGCTACTTGAGGATGTGACACCAAGATATCTTGTAGTCCTCTGAGTCACTACTACTACTAGCAAGCTACCTCGCTCTGCAATACCTGCCTCAGCCTCAGCCCCTTCTTTTAGACACTAATCTTCCCGACCATGTTTGAAGCCTGTAACAATATCCTTTACCACTGATGTCCAGTCCAGCATTTATTTAACACCTATCTCTCCATCTTCAACATAACAAAATTAGTAACAGTAAATAAAGAGTAGTGCCCATCTCTGCAGCCAGTTGAAGTCTCTCTTCCTTGAAAAAGGAACTTAGCCATAGGTAGGGTTGGGTTCCTAAAAGTCGTGTGGTGTCTGGGGTTGGGGAAGCCATTTTGAGCCATATACATAAATGCTGAGAAGCTAAGCAAAGGCTGATGCTTAAGGACAAGCGGGAGAATGAGGAGGTCGGAGGGGAAGTGTGTGCTATGCCAGGAGAACAAGGAGGTCGGAGAGGAAGTGTGCTATGCCAGGTAGATCCCGGAAGAAGACAGTAGGAGCTTCAAGTCTTACTTGCCTGATACTGTCCTAATACCTGGTTTCATCGGTTTGTTTTTGTTGTTGTTGTTTTGGTTTTGGTTTTTTTAGCCCTGACATGACGGTGATCACTGGAAAAGACATATGATTTGGGCCTAGTCAGTAATTTTATCTGAACCTCCTGCCAAAATGAGTGACCCATGGATAATCACATGACTTGTGCAAAGCAAGTTGTAAACCTCTAGAGTTTTATAGACTGATTCTAGGAGGCATGCTTTTCAATCCCTTCAAGTATTTGTTTTGTCATTGTTATTTGAGACAAAGTCTCCTGTATCTTTTGTTCAAGATTGACCTTGCCTGGCCATGGTGGTTTACACCTTAAATCCTGGCACTCAGGGGACAAAGGTACGTGAATCTCTGTGAGTTCCAGGACAGCCAGGGCTGTCACACAGAGAAACCTGATGGGGGTGGGTTGACCTTGAACTTCTGGTTCTCTTACCTCTACCTCCAGAGTGCTGAGATCACAGGCACCCGTCACTGTTGTGGAATATTATTTGAAGATGTGTTACATTTGTTTATGCTGTGGGACATTTGTTTAATGATGCAAAGATATGTTGCATTCTTTTTTTTATTTCATCATATTTATTACACATATTTCATCATATTTTTTTTTAATTTTTTTTTTATTTTTCTCTGCTCCCCTCCCTGCCACACCCCTCCCTCCCTTAACCCTCCCCCAAGGTCCCCATGCTCCCAATTTATTCAGGAAATCTTGTCTTTTTATACTTTCTACTTCCCACATAGATTATATCTGTGTAGGTCTCTCTTAGTGTCCGTATTGTTGTCCAATTGTTGTCTCTGGGATTGTGGTTTGTAAGATGGTTTTCTTTGCCTTATGTTTAAAAACCACCTATGAGTGAGTACATGTGATAATTGTCTTTCTGTGTCTGGGTTACCTCACTCAAAATAATGCTTTCTAGTTCCATCCATTTTCCTGCAAAATTTAGGCTGTCGTTATTTTTTTCTACTATGTAGTACTCCATTGTGTAAATGTACCACATTTTTTTATCCATTCTTCGATCGAGGGGCATTTAGGTTGTTTCATTCTTTTATGTAGCATTTGTTTAACTCTGTGAAGCTGTGTTACTTGCCTGTCTAAAACACCTGATTGGTCTAATAAAGAGCTGAACAGCCAACAGCAAGGCAGAAGAAAGGATAGTGGGGCTGGCAGGCAGAGAGAATAAATAGGAAGAGAAATCTGGGAGGAGTGGATTGACGAGAGAAAAGAGGAAAAAGGAAGGGGCCAGCCACCTGACCACACAGTTAGACATGGAATAAGAAGGAAAGAAAAGATTTACAGAAATAGAGAAAGGTAAAAGACCAGAGGCAAACGGTAGATGGAATAATTTAAGTTTAAAAAAAAAAAAACTGGCCGGGGGGTGGTGGTACATGCCTTTAATTCCAGCACTTGGGAGTTTGAGGCCAGCCTGGTCTACAGAGCGAGTTCTAGGTCTGGCTTCATAGCTACTAAGAAACCCTGTCTCAAAAACAAAACAAAACAAAGAACTGACAAAATTAAGGTTAGGCATTCATAAGAAAGACTAAGCTTCCATGTGACTTATTTGGGAGCTGGGTGGCTGCCCCAAAGGAGTAAACAAAGAGTAGGAGTGAAAACAACCAACTAACTACACACCCAGTCCAAGGCCAGGACTTCACGCCTACTGGGCAAGTACTCCATCAGCCCCTCTTCAGGGCTTTGGGATTGAGTATTGCAAGGCTATGCCTTCCAGAGCTTTCGGTGCCATGGCTACTGCCTGCAAGAAACCCATCTACACTAGCACAAAGAGGCCTAGAGTAAAGCCCACTGGAGACGGGTCCCAGTGACCTTCTGGTCATCAGTGCTGGGGCCTGCTTCATACCGACCCTTCCTAGAGGGTGAGCCCAAACATTCCCTACTCAGCTGAAAAGTGATTTAGTTTGATTTCTCTTTCTTGTGAGCTGAGAAAGTCTTCATACAAGAGTTTGGGGGCCAGGCTGGTTTTAGGAGGATGCCTTTATCATCCATAAATGATTCTTTTTTTTTTTAAATTCCATTGTAACTGAACGTAAATAAGACCACTGGTGCACACAGTCCTCTCCTGTAAGGCCCACCTCCACCATTCCTGCCAGGTCCGTACAGCTGCATGCCTGCATCTTGACGCTCCCAGATCTAGCCCGAGTGACAGATTGCTGAGAACCTCTAAAATGGCCCTTCTCAATCTCATTTTTACCCTCCCAGTCAAGAAAGGCCGGAATAAGTGGTGGTCATCCCAGCCTCTGAACAAAGCCACCTGACCCATCCCCCATGCCATCCCCCATGCCATCCCCCATGCCATCCCAACAGGAAGCCAAGCACAAGTTTGTGAGAACAGATTTTTTTCTACCCATCAAGGGCCAATATTCCATGCCTTGTAAAACTTTTATGCAAATCTTTAATCTCCTCTAGCTTATAAAACTTTTATGCAAATCTTTTAAACAGCCCCCAGTCTTATAAAACTTTTATGTAAATATTTTAATTTCCCCCACCATAAAAATTGCGTTTACACAAAGCCCTGTTGTATGCCTGGAACTTCTCCACCAAGTGGCCAGCACCCCTTGCCCCTTCCCTTCATTTCCTTTACGTTGCTTTCCAAATTAGCCAATCAGAAATAAATTATGAAATTGAACCTCAGCCAATGAGGAACAACCAAGCTTCTCCTTATGAATATAAGATATGTGGGCTTCTTGCTAGCCCAGTTTAGGTCATGGCACACCATTTAAAAAATTTTTTTTAATTAAAAAAAAAAAGCCTTACCAGTTTATTTAATTTTGCTTTATTCAGGTGTTTCTTTGTGTGACACCAAGAATATTCTTTCCCCACAAGCTGACTCTCCATCTACTTCAGACATAGCCCCAGATCCTACTCTTCAGATAACACTCCCCCTCCATCCTCAAGACAGGGGTTCACTGTGCTTCTCAGTCTGGTCTCAAACTCTTAGGTTCAAGTAATTCTTCTGCCTCAGCTTCCCAAGTAGCTGAGCATGTCCAGCAGCCAGATTTTATCTTAGACGCTCTTTTTGGGGGCCAGTGGACCTCTGGGTCTTTGTCCTCATCCCAGTTCTCTTCTGATCACAAAACCCTGGGTCATGCGGGAGACCTCGTGCAGCAGGGAAGTGAAAAACACCTGGGAGCTTTAGTTAACTGCAAGCTTCACTTAAGCCACTCTTGTATGATGTCACTTCTGAAAAATATAATAATAAAATGGTGAATCAGGTAATGTCACATTCAAACGAGGTCATCTCAAGAACCCTGAGAAGGGCTGGAGAGGTGGCTCAGTGGTTAAGAGCTGCTCTTCCAGAGGACTTGGGTTCAATTACCAGCCACCATGTGGTGGCTCACAACCATCTATAATAGGATCTGATACCCTCTTCTGGCATGTAGGTGTACATGCAGAACATTCAAACATATAATAATACATACAAATAACTAAACAATCCTTTGGAAGGGGAAGAGGTGTGAGAAGAAGAGGAAAAAGCAAGGGAAGGGGAGAGGAAGAGAGGGAAAGAGAGGCAGATGAGCAGACGGGGCAGGCAAGGATGGAAGGAGTATGATGGTGCGTGTTTGAAATTTAGTACTCAGAAGGCTGAGGCAGGAGGGTGGCAAGTTCCCAACCAATCTGAATTGTTAGGTTAACACTATCTCTAAAAGGAAGGAAAACAAACAAGCCTGCTGTGTGTCAGAGTTTTTACTGAGGGCAAGAGAGAATCCCTGTAAGGACTAGGAATGTCCAGAGAATTCTGAGAAACCGTAGCCCAGACGGAGGTGCTGAAGAGCGGCCATCTGGCCTTTGAGGGACGGGGGAGCCCAATTCTATCAGCACTGGGACTGGGTTCTAGTGGCCCGGTGTGACCTGGCTTCCCATGGGATGGCTGGGAACCCTCCAGACGCATCTAGTACTCAGCCTTCTTTCATCCTTGCTCATCATTACTCAAGGGGAAACTGACCCAGAGCCAGGAGGGATCTTGCAGGAAAGTCAGCGGCTCCTCTCGTCCTAAGGGTTTCCTGACATTCCAACCACGCAGAACCGGAACCAGCTCTTCAAACAGTACTGAACTCCACATCATTGCAGACATTCAAGAGGAGACTAGATGGGTGTCATGGAAATGAGCCCCTACAGTTCGGGACACTGCAGCCCCCATTGTCCCTCTGTAGTGGATGTGAACAGCCCCTCTCGCCTTCGTGGCACAGCTGAGATCAGGGGATTTTTCCAACATGACTGGTTACATTTCAGACTATGGCAATGGTACCTCCTCCCAGCCCACACACGTCCACTCTGCACAGCCTGCCCGTCTCTCCCCCATGAGGAGTGGGCCTGTCTTCATGCTGGTTCTCATTAACAGAGATGCTAACCACGTTCAAATAGAACACGGCAGAAGTGACACCAGATGACTTCCAAGGCTGAATTCAAAGAGCTATTCAGCTTCTGGTGGCTCTCGGGGAATACTTACTTCTAGAACCCAGGCACCGTGGTGTGAGAAAGGCGAAACTGACACACAGGAGTGTTCCCATGGAGAGAGCTGCAAAAAGTGTCCAACCCCACCCCCAGACAAGCCAAGGTCCTGACCTACATCTGGGACATCAGGCCCCCAAAGTGAGTGGACATTAAGTCCCAGCAGCAGCACAACTAGAGCTGGCAAGAGTGCTCAGTTGGGAGGCCGCCTGCAGCCAAGCCTGATGGCCTTCGTGGAACCCCTGGGGCCCACGTGGTGGCTGGAAGGAGAAAGCTGACTCTATAGCTGCCCTGTGACTTCACACACATACCATGGCACACATGTCCATACATACAATAAATAAATGTAACTCAAAAAATTAAAAATCTACTCATGGTGACTAAAACATGGAAATAGCACAAGTACCTCCCAACAGATGAATGGGTAAGCACACACACACACCGGAAGATTATATAGCCTTAAAAATGAATCACAATGCATGTCGTCGTGTGGACTGAATACAGCTCTTTAAGTGCGCTGAGCCACTCAAGGGAAGATAATAGCATAGTCTACTTTTCTGAGGTTTCTAGAATAGCCAAAGATGGAGGAGTAGAACGATAGCTGGGAACTGGGGAAAGGAGGGAGCAGGGTGTCAGTGCTCCACGGGTTCAGAGCTTCCACTTTACAAAATAAAAGGAGTGATAAAGAGGCTGCTGAGGACAGCTACGGAGCATCAAATGTGTTTAGTACCAAGGGACTGTGTACTCACAAATGGTCACAGCTGGGCTAAGAAGGTGGTTCAGTCAGTACAGCGCCTGCTCCACAAACATGAGACCCACATGAGAAGGCCGGAGCATGCGCCTGCTTTCCCAGCCTGAGGGCGCAGACCCAGGAAGCTCCTCGGAGCTCAGGCTCTTGTTTAATCAGTGAGATCCAGCGACAGAGAAGGACCTTGGCTCAAAAGAATAAGGCAGAGCGCGGCAAAGGTAGAAACCGATGTCCACCTCTGCTTAGCACATCTGTGCACACAAACATGTCATATACCCCCTCACAGAAATGATCACAGAGGCAAATTTTGTTATGTGTATTTTGCCATATTTAAAAACAATTGAAAATAAGCAGATAAGTCGGGGGGTGGGGTATATGCTTTTAATCCCAGCACTTGGGAGGCAGATGGATATGTGAATTCAAGGCCAGCCTGGTCCACAGAGTAAGTTCCAAGAGCCTGTCTCAAAAAAATAAAATAAAATAAAATAAAAAATAAAAAAAGAAAGAAAATAAGCAAATGAAGACTTTTCCAGGCCCATCCATGGAGTTTCTCCTGGTCTCTAATTTGGTCCAAGTGAGACCTCAAAAACAAAACAATCTACTACTATGTCCTGTCTAAATTTCCAACCCACAGGACCTGTGACACAGTAAGTGTCTGGGGAAGGGGTGCTTGTGAAGGTCAGAGGTCAGTATTAGGTGTCTTCCTCAATTATTTCCTGTTTTATTTTTTGAAACAGTCTCTCACTGAGCCTGGAACTTACCAGTCGGCTAGATCCAATAGCCCAAGAGACCCTGGGAGCTCCCTGTCTCTAGTAGTAGGGTTGTAGGAACACCCCACTGTGCCCAGATTTTCTTGTGCGTGTTGGGGATCAAACTCAGGTCCCCATACTTACACAGCAAACACTCTACTGATCCACCACCCCACTCCCCATCCCGTGAACTAGTTTAGACCGGCTTCCTACGCAGCAATGGCCATGGGAACAGTTTGAGCAAGATGGCCAGGCCACTGTCAGAGGTCTGTGATCACAATGCAGACATACGGCTGGGGCCCACCAGTGGCCGAGTTGCCCTCCACTGGGTCCCCTGGGTTGGCCTTTTCCCCTCCAGGATGGCTTCTTCTCCTGTCATATTTTATTCTAAGTTGAAATCCAGGCCTTGCCTCTAGATAATAGTCCCTGTTTCTGGCCCTTTTAGGCTCACAGATCTTCTCTTGCTCAGGAGGGAGAAGAATTAAGGGTGTGAGATCTATGCCAACAGGTAGGGGGCATCCCTGAGGTCGTCCTCTCAGAACCCTGAGCCCGGCTGTCATTCCTTCTCCCCCATGGAAACTCACATAGGAGCAGAATTGGGGACAGCTAGGAAGAGTGCTTGAGCATGGTGTTTCAGACAAACCCAGACCAGGCACACAGCCGCACAGTTCCCCGCCGTCCAGCACTGGGCTAGCCGCACAGCTCCCCGCCGTCCAGGCCCAGGGCTAGCCGCACAGCTCCCCGCCGTCCAGCACTGGGCTAGCCGCACAGCTCCCTGCCGTCCAGCACTGGGCTAGCTGCACAGTTCCCCCGCTGTCAAGCTCCCCGCCGCCCAGCTCCCCGCCGCCCAGCACTGGGCTAGCCGCATAGTTCCCTGCCGTCCAGGCCCAGGGCTAGCCGCACAGCTCCCCGCCGTCCAGCACTGGGCTAGCCGCACAGTTCCCCGCTGTCCAGCTCCCCGCTGCCCAGCTCCCCGCCGCCCAGCACTGGGCTAGCCGCATAGTTCCCTGCTGTCCAGGCCCAGGGTTAGCCACACAGCTCCCTGCCGTCCAGGCCCTGGGCTAGCCGCACAGCTCCCTGCTGTTCCCTGTTCAGACACGGCACAGAGAAAACCTGGGTCCCTGGAAGTAAGAAACTTATATTTTATATAAGCAACATTTCTGTATGTGGTGCTCATGTAGACCAGCCCTGCAGTCAAAATCTGAAAATGTCCCCCATCCTAACCCAGCTCCCTGTGGAAAAGCGTCCTGTGTTATCATAGGGACTCACGTCAGCCCTTTCTCTAAGTGGAAACATGTAGAACACTCACAACACAGAAAGCAAGCTTCAGCACTCAACCAATGCTGATGGAAACGAGGCCAGTTTATTGCTGTCACATTGGGGGAACTGATAGTTTGAGTATTCTCCAGAGAATAGAAGACAGCGAGGCACTCTGGAACACACAGCCTTACTAGTGAGCCTCACCATCATCTCATAGCTCTGGGGTCCAAAATCCAGACCGCTCACGCAAACTGGGCACACGTGTCAGCCAGTGCCCAGCATCTGATGGGCCTTGAGGAGGCATGGGGGAAAAAGATCTTGCCCATCTTGATCAGCACTGTCATTATCCCGAGAATGGTGTGTGACAGATATGTTGATGGAGTACCCAACTCCTTCCTGGTTTCTTCTGCCCAGTATTGGATGGGGAACACTGATCAGAGCTCAGCTAGAGCTACCACACTGGAAACTTTTGTACAAGAAACAATTCTGATTTATACACACCAAGCTTTAAACACATCATTCTCTTGAGGCAATCTTCTGTGGGGCACATTTACTAATGTTTGAATCTAATGCTTCCATACTGTAGTGTTTTGAGTGAGAATGGCCCCCATAGGCACATATATTTGAATGCTTGGTTCCCAGTTAGTGGAACTATCTGGGAAGGATTAGGAGGTGTGGTCTTATTGGAGGAGGTGTGTCACTGGAGTGGGCTTTGAGGTTTCAAAATCCCAGCCATTTCCAGTCAGGTCTCTTTCTCTGCCTCATGCTTGTGAATCAGATGTAAACTCTCAGCTACTGCCCCATGTCTGTGTGCTGCCATGCGCTCAGCCCCATGTCTGTGTGCCTGCCGCCATGCGCTCAGCCATGATGATCATAGACTTTTATCCTGATACTGTAATCAAGTCCCTAATAAACTATTTCTTCTATAAGCTGCCTTGATCATGATGTCTCTTCACAGTAATAGAAAACACATCACTCAGACTGACTCACACATGTCACTGGTGCTAGGATATCTGGCCATTCTTCATATCTGCAGTGCAGTTACCCTTTCCTTGCTTGGCATCCCCTCTTCTTTCCTCTTGACGGGGGCAGGTGGACCCACGAGACCCATCACATTGCTTCATCTTCTCAGCAATCAATGGCTCGGGGTGAAACATGCATCCCAGTGTGGACAAATAGAGTCCCTTCTCTGGGTACCTTTAACTAGGTTCAAGGATGGATCTAAGTGATGGGCATGGATCTGAGCCCTTAATGTGGGGAGGGGCAGTTACCAAAAGCTGACACAGACCAGTCCAAGGAGGGAAGAGGGTATGAGTGCTGGTTGTGGAAGAGGCCACTCATTCTCTCTGCCAAGTCGTTCAACCTTCTCTCAGAGGTCCAAAAAGTACCATCAAGTCTAGCTCCTGCTAAGTGGGGGGAGGAGAGTCAGCAACAAGAATGGGAGGCTCCAAAAGGAAGTGAAATTAAGACTAAGGAATAAGGGGGTGATTTGGAGGAGAAAAACACTAGAAAAAGTCCTGAGGAAAGCATATGCAGCAAAAATGATGAGTTGGCCCCAGGATGGGCCAACAGCAGCCACTGGTGGATGAGGAAAAGAGAACCCTAGGTATTTGTTCAGATATTGGAGCTGCCCATAGTGGCGTGAGGCATGAAAGCAGAGCACTGAGCCAGAGAGTTACAGTATGGAAGGTAGAAGCCAAGTGACTGCCACCCCATACATAATCACTATAAGAAACAGAAAGAGGAGACAGGCTCTTCTTCAAGGAGCAGAAGCCACCTGTGAAGAATGGCACTTCTGACCACTTACAGGATAAAGGTAGGGAGTCCCATGAACCTGTTCAGTATCCTTCCAGCAATCTGCTTGAAGAACCCAGGGTCATGTTCCTTCGGCTGGAGCCCCCATATCAGAGGGCATGTGATGCCATCATTAGCACCTTGCCATGAGGGTAAGGAACATGAAAAGAGTTGCAATATCTGCTGGGGGCATAACAAGTTAGAAAGCACAGCTGCCCTGAACTACCAAGCTGTAGGGCCTCAGGCACACGCCTTTAATCCCAGCACTCGGGAGGCAAAGACAGGTGGATCTCTGTGAGTTCAAGGCCAGCCTGGTCTACAAGAGCTAGTTCCAGGACAGGCTCCAAAGCCACAGAGAAACCCTGTCTTGAAAAACAAAACAAAAACCAAACAAACAAACAAAAATGTTAGGTGGACCTGCCTATGCCCTGGTCCCTGTAAAGGGCTCTGGCAGATGGGCACGGGCTATGAGACACCACTACAGACAATATAGAAAAGGAATGGCACCGATCTTGGCCAAGAATTGGGCACTTCTTACATGTCAGCCAGTATCCAGCATCTGATGAGACCTCAGACAGCATGAAGGAAACAGCCTTATCCATCTATCTTGATCACCATTGTCACCATACCTAGAATGGTATGAGACAGGCATGTTGACTGAGCTCTCAGCAAGTACTGTTTCCAGGCTGAGTGCTGAGTGTAGTCTCCAATGTTACCTAAAAACTGGATTTCTTTTCTCTTGCTTTAACTGTATTATGTTTTAAAACAGCCATAAGTTACCCTGGATAATAATGATTATAATTTTTAAGTTCATCTAAATAGAAGAATAGACTTGTCCCTTAGTTCCCCATGACTATGGAAACTCCTGGTGTAGCCTATAGCACAGACATTATGTCCACTTGGTAGCAAGACAACCAGACTGAAGGCAAAGGACCCAGATGAAACCTTTCAGGATTAGTTCTTACACATCCCATCCTTTGAAGTGACAGAGATGGTCAAGCCCAGCCCCAAGTCTTCACTCAGCCCTGCCAGCCCCACCCACAGGCCAGGAACCGCAGAAGAATGTTCTGGGGCTGGATAGAGGTTCTGTTCCACTCTTTCTGTCCCCTCCTGGCTGTCACTTTCCTAGTCACCTTCCCCACCCTTAGCCTGTTCCCTGCGTAGGTTTCTTTCTTACCATTCCTGGCTCTACAGACACACTGATTCCTACAGCATGAAAAGTAACTCTGCAGAATAAAGATGTCTGCCCTCTGATGAGCAGGTTGGCAGAGGGATGTCAGAGATCCCTGGGCAAGGGTTGGGCAGCCTTTCAAAAAAGTTGTTTCTCTCCCCACTCCTGTCCTCCTTCCCTTCTCCTTGTCCCCCAACTCCCTGGCCCCCCTCTTTGCTTACTTATTGGAGGAGTAATAAATATCAGGCCGACAGCCCCTTCTCACAGTTACAAAGCTACCTGTAAGGGAGCTCAATAATTAGCAGTCTTGAAGATGATATATGACTTCCATTACCCTTTGGGACTGGAGACTAAACGAGGACAGAGCTAATTGCCGTGCAAAGCAGTTTGGCATGAATGAGGAAAATGCAGACCCTGTCTCCTGCCAAAAAAAAAAAAAAGCCCTATTGCTGTGCTGATCTCCAAGCTGGTTTCTGCCGCAGGAGTTCACTCAGTGTCCATAAATCATGGGCTGCTTACAGCTGAAGCTGCCCGGAGTCGTCAGTGGCTGGCCGCTGAGTGACAGATCCCAGCCGAGCGAATTAGAGTTTCAACTCGCTCCTTTCTTCTCCTGCTCCTCTTCGTCACCCTGACCAGAAAATTAAACCCAGACTCCTCCAAAAGGGTGGCAGAGGCCCAGGACAGGCTGGGGTTTGTGAACTTGGGTTGTTTCCCCCATTTTCCATGCCCAGCTGCCTGTTCCCCACACATGGCTCTCCCCGCAAACATGCTCTGGTCCCCAAAGCCAGAGGACTAAGGGGCCTACTGGCCCTGCTCCGGAATGCTCCGGGCTGGGCGTTTGTCCTTGGCTTGTCATGGAGACAAATGTGGTCTCCCCTCTGGCCTACATTTCTCCTTCTCCCTCCCCCCCCCACCGCCCACGCAGGAACTTCTTTACTTCTCTTAAAGGAGAAGGACAGACACCAGCCACTTGTGTTTTCAGTTGACAGCTTCAGGAGTCACCTGGGGAAGCCCCTAGGATAGAGGACACCTCAGGGAAGGCTTTCTCCTCCCTCCTTCACACCCAGCCCTGAGGCATTCCTCAAGGAGCCCTGACTCAGAGGGTCCAGAGTGGGATCCACAGTGGATATGAAAGGCACTAGGCTGTTCCCATCTGTCATGTAGCATGGAGTACCAGTAAAGTCCCTCCCAGCAAGTAGACATCACCTTCACACTCAGTGCTAGCTTATGGCTTTTCTAATAAGTAATTCTTAGTATTGTCAAATTATATTTGACCCGTCATTTAAACCTCAAGATTTCACAATGCAAACTGCCTTTTGGCTGGGAGGGTACCAAGAGCGCCAAAAATCCTGCAACCCGACAGCTAGACCTAGAGGGTTATGTGGTAGGTTGTCAACTTGACAGGATCTGGAATCACCTGGGAGACAAGCCTGTGGGCGAGCCCATGAGGGACTGCCTAGATTAAATTCATGGATGCAGAAAGACCCACCCTGAATATAGGCCACACTATTCCCTCCTGGACGGCATGAAAAGGAGAAATCTGAGCACATGCACCCAGCTCTCTGCTTCCTGGATGTGGGTGCAGTGTGGCCAGCTGCCTCAAGCCCCTGCTACTCTGGCTTTCCCACCCTGATGGGCTGCACCTTCAAAGCCAAAATAAACCGTTCATCCCCTACATGCTTTTTGTTGGGTACTCGCTTACAGCAACAAAAGAGCTAACACAGGGGGACAGTTCCATGGGACTCACAGAGGCAAGGGAGCTGACTCCACTACCAGCTACTTCCTATTCTCATTGTACATGTCTTATCCCATTGCCTTCCACCAACCCCATGAGTAGCCATCATCACTGCCTCCATTGGGTAGCCAAGGAAACGGAGACTCACAAGATTAAGTCATACAAAGTCATGACCCTGTTGTTCTTGAGACAGGTTCTCACTCTATAGCCCAGGCTTGCCTGGAACTTACTATGTAGACCAGGCTAACCTCAGACTCACAGCAATCTTCTTGCCTCATCTTCCCAAGTGCTGGGATCATAGGCATGAGCTACAACACCAGGTTGTTTTGTTCTTTTGATTTGTTTGGTTTGGTTTGATTCGGGGTCTGCACAAGTTCATGATGAACTGAGTTCCTTCACTGAAACCCTCTCCCGGAAGTTGTTCTCTGACCTCCACATGCATGCCATGGTACATGTACTCAAACATACAGAGTAAATGTAAACAGCAATAAAGAGCAGGGATTCATTCAGCTGTGTATATGCATCCCTAAGGGTTCATTTGTGGGAAATAGGGTGGCTGTAGAAGAGAGTTCACTGTGAGTTGTATGACTGGCGTGGAGCTAGAAATGGTATGCCTGATCTCCCATCTGTGGTGATGAGAAGCAGGCTAGAGAGGGCCTTACCGTGTCATGTCCCATGTCCCACAGGTGGCCTTTCCTGACACAGCTTCTGAGATTCTCTAATGGGAAGCTCAGTGGTCTGCAATGGTGTGGGGAAGCTCAGCTTGTTCCAGAATGGAATTCTCTTCCCTTAGTGATGACTGTGGGGCCTTTGATATCCTGGAGTACATGTGGAATTCTTGGAGTTACTTATCGATCTTGACAAAGTGTTGTAGCCGGGCGGTGGTGGTACACCCCTTAGTCCCAGTACTCAGGAGGCAGAGGCAGGCAGATTTCTGAGTTCAAGGCCAGCATGGTCTGCAGAGTGAGTTCTAGGATTTCCAGGGCTACACAGAGAAACCCTGTCTCAAAAACAAACAAGAAAGAAAGAAAGAAAGGAAGGAAGAAAAAAAGAAAGCTTTGAATCAAATTTAACTTGGTTTAACTTCTTAAAAACCTACCCCTTGAACACTTCTGCATTGCTGGTGGGAATGCGAGCTGGTACAACCCCTTTGGATGTCATTGTGACGATTTCTCAGAAAATTAGGAAACAATCTTCCTCAAGACCCAGTAATAGGACATGTGCTCAACTATGTTCATAGCATCTTTGTTTGTCATAGCCAGAACCTGGAAACAACCTAAATGCCCCTCAACCAAAGAATGGATAAGGAAAATGTGGTACATTTACACAATGGAGCACTACACAGCAGGAAAAAATAATGACATCTTGAATTTTGCAGGAAAATGGATGGAGCTAGAAAACATTATTTTGAGTGAGGTAACCCAGACACAGAAAGACAATTATCACATGTACTCACTCATAGGTGGTTTTTCAACATAAAGCAAAGAAAACCAGACTACAAACCACAATCTCAGAGAACTTAGACAACAATGAGGACACTAAGAGAGACTTACATAGAGCTAATCTACATGGGAAGTAGAAATTAGAAAAAGAAAAGATCTTCTGAGTAAATTGGGAGCATGGGGACCTTGGGGGAGGGCTGAAGGGGGTAGGGGAGAGGCAGGGAGGGGAGCAGAGAAAAATGTAGAGCTCAATAAATATCAATAAAAAAATTAAAAAACCCACCCCTTGAAGATAGGGAGATAGGTCAGTCAGTAAAGTATTGACTTACAAACATTATGACCTGAGCTGGATTCCCAGCACCCACTTAAAAAGGCAGGTATGGTTGGGTGTGCTTGTAACCTCAGTGCTAGGGAGATAGACAAAGGACAATCAACCAACCTGGCCAAATCAGCAAGTCCTACTCATGACATTGAGAGACAATCTGAGGTCAGCCTCTGGCCTCCACTAGCATGTACACACACATACTTGTGCACTTGCTCATCCATTTATATACACAATAAAAGTAAATATAAACTTTCCCCTATCTTGCAACAGAAATATACATATAAGCAATAGACTTATAGAGTGTACATATGTGTATGAATATATATATGTGTGTATATATATTCCTACAAAACTCATAGGTAGAAATTCTTTTTTGCTGCTGTTGTTGTTGTGGGATAATGCTCTTGTACACTGTAAAGATGTGTCACTCTTATTGGTTTAATAAAATGCTGATTAGCCAGTAGCCAGGCAGGAAGTATAGGCAAGGTGACCAGACTAAGAAAATTCTGGGAAGAGGGAAGGCAGAGACATGGCCACAAGCCAGATGCAGAGGAAACAAGATGAGAATGTCTTACTGAGAAAAGGCACCAAGCCACGTGGCTAAACATAGACAAAAATTATGGGTTAATTTAAGTTGTAAGAGCTAGTTAATAAAAAGGCCAAATAGTTTATAAGCCTCTATGTGTTTCTTTGGGACTGAACAGCTGCGGTACCCAGTGGAACAGAAATTTCCATCTACCTTTTTTTTGGGGGGGGGTTTCAAGATAGGATTTCTCTGTGTAGCTGCTCTAGTTGTCCTGAAACTCCACTTTCTAGACCAGGATGGCCTTGAACTCACTGAGATCCACCTGCTTCTGCCTCCTGAGTGCTGGGATTAAAGGCGTACACCACCACACCCAGTCATGGCTTGAAATTCTAATCCCAAAGTCTATGAAAATGAGGTAATTTGGGAAGTAGAACCCTCATAAAAGGCTTCACTGAGACCCATTGCCTCTTTAGCCATGTGAAGTTCTAAGAAGGAGATCGATGTTCAAGAAAATGGCACCTCAGCAGCAACACAAGCCTGCCAGCACCTTGACCTTGGACTGTGAGAGGTGAAATTCCTATTATTGATAAGCTCTCTTGTTTATTGATATTTCGTTACAGCAACCTGAGTGCACTAAGACACAGCCTGCCCAGGCATTGTGAGATGTTTCACTCCTGTTCCAGAGGTGTCAAATGTACCACTGTCCACCTTTGGACAGACAAAGGATTCAGACTGGGCTGGGCACTCTGGAGGGAATCTAAACAATGTCTGCATCTGCCCAATTCCTAGCAATGAGTGAAGGGTGCCATAGTGAGGAAAAGGTAGATGTGGACTCTCCCGAAGACCTTGGGAGCATCCAATTTTAGAATATTAGGCAAGCTAGACATGGTGCTGCAAGCCTTTAACTCCAGGCAGAGGCAGGCAGATCTCTGAGTTCAAGGCCAGCCTGCTTTACAAAGTGAATTCCAGGACAGCCAGGGCTGTTATATAGAGAAACCCTGTTTTTAAAAAATTAAATAAAAATAACACTAGGCTATATTCTTCGGAAACCTAGTTTAAGCGTAGCCCCCACCCAAGCTAAGAGAGACAGTATGGAAGCATAACAAATTCAACAATAAGATTCTTTTGCCCCTATCCTGCCTTCCCAGCAAAACCACAAGAGGTAAATGTCTATTTGGCTCCTCATCAGCCTACCTACAGGCTAGGCCTGACGGACTTGGGTGTGGACATGCAGTCTGAAAGCAGCTTGTAACGTCATCTGAACAGAACAAATGAGAGACCTTATTCTAGACAGCAGCTATAGACAGCTCTCAAGACTCCAGAAGAATGCATCCAGACATACAGACAGATGGGCAGATGGACTAGGAGATAGACACAAAGACATGTAGATTGATGCACAGAGCAATAAACACTAGAAGGTGACAAACACACAACTATGAACCCAGAGATACACGTTTTCTCACATCAGCTGCTTCATCCAGCCAATCCCATCAAAGACCTCCATCTTCTCCAGATCTGCTAACTGAAAAGCCAGGCCATACCTCAGTAGTAGCATCTTGTGCCTAACTGCTAACCTCTTCTTGTAACACTGCTATGACTGAAAGTAAAAAAGCGCCAGGTGGTGGTGGCACACATCTTTAATCCCAGCACTCGGGAGGCCGAGGCAGGCAGATCTCTGTGAGTTCAAGGCCAGCCTGGTCTACAAGAGCTAGTTCCAGGACAGGCTCCAAAGCCACAGAGAAACCCTGTCTCGAAAAACCAAAAAAAAAAAAAGAAAGAAAGAAAGTAAAAAAAGCAAAGGAGACAGACAGCCTTCTCCTTCCACAAGGCAGAACTGAATTTGCTGCCCACATGAAATGGCTAAGAGAGCAAGGGACATCCATGAAATGGCCATCAAGATACTGAACATCGAGCACCAAAAAAGAAAATCAAGTACTGGGTTCTACTTGGTGGTGGAGCATAGATCAGCAGTGTGAGACCCTGGGTTCAATCCCCAGCATCAAAAATGAGGTGGGGTGCAACAGGTGAACTATATACTGTTCCCAAGTTATGGCCTTGGGAGAGTTTCTGGTATATGGCAAAAGGGAAAGGAATCCCTTAACATAATTAATCAAGTACAGGAGAGGAATCCAAGCCAGCCAAGGAGTGAGCATCTGTAGCAGAGAGTTCTAGAGAGGATCCCTGAAGCATTTGACAAGGTACTACTCAACTTGTGATATATATGGAGACAAGGAAAGAAGGGAAATCAAAATCAATTATGTGATGTGCCCTATTTATAAAAGGAAGGACTAAAAACAAATGATCATCTCAATAGATAGAGGAAAGATACTTGGTAAAACCCAATGCCTAGGTCCTGAGGAAAGCCCTTAACAAACTATAAATAAGGTGATTGACCTGCTCCAGGGCCTGCAAAACACACTGGAGAGTGGAAGGTTGACTGTTTTTCCCTCAAGAGGACAGACAAGATAAGGATGTCCTCTCTTGTCACCTTTATTTATATTTATATTAGAGGTTCTAGCTAGTCCAGTAAGACAAAAGGAGAATTTTTCTTTCTTTCTTGTTTATCTGTTTGTTTGGTTTGGTTTTTTGAGATAGGATTTCTCTGTGTATTTCTGGCTATACCAAAACTCACTCTATAGACCATACTGGCCTCAGACTCACAGAGATCCACCTGCCTCTGCCTCCTGAGTGCTGGGATTAAAGGTGCATGCCGTCACTATTGGAGAAGAGAGCTGCTTGTTTCTTCCTGGCTGCCCAGCTAGCTCAGCCCCGAAATAATCACACAGAAACTGTATTAATTAAATCATTGCTTGGCCCATTAGCTCTAGCTTCTTATTGGCTAATTCTTACATACTAATTGAACCCATCTCCATTAATCTGTGTATTGCCACATGGCAGTAGCCTACTGGCAAAGTTTCAGCTTGTCTGACTCTGTGGTGGCTCTATGGCTTTTTCTCACCCCGCCCTTATTTCTCCCAGCATACAGCTTAGCTTTCCGCGCTATAGGTCCAAAGCAGTTTCTTTATTTATTAACCAATAAAAGCAACACATAGACAAAAGGACCTCCCACACCCTTTCCCCTTTTCTGTTTAAACAAAAAGGAAGACTTTAACTTTAACATAGTAAAATTACATATAACAAAATAGTTATCAAGCAAGAATTAAAGTTACAATATTTATATCTACTTTATTTTTTATCATAACTAAGGAAAACTCTAACTATAAATTCTTCAACTCCATCAAAGACTCCAGAAGGTTATGATATTACCTAAGTAAACAGGAAGTACATTATAAGCAACTTCCTAGAATTGACAGAGACATCTCACTGCCTGGACAGTCATCCAAAGTTCTTTTGTACCATTGGCACATCCTTCTTCAGCCTATAGGCCCATAGTATCCAGTAGACTTTTCCACAAAGCAGGAAATTTCAAAGACAGTTCCACCTATATTGGCAGTTTGCCAGTCACTTTCTTCTGTATCTTGCAGAATGTCTAGTAGAGTCTTTTATGAAGCAGGAACCCTGAAGGATCATCTCACCTTTAGGCAAGTTCAGCAGTCATTTCTCTGTGGGTCCTGCATGTCCAGTCAAGCAGTCCAGGCAAAAGCAGTTTCTTGCCCAAATGGCTAACCAACTCCATAAGGAGCCTCTTCAATGCCCATCATCCTCTTGAAGTAGCTTGGTGCTGCCAGGGGCAGGTGTGTCTCACTGTCATGAAAAGTTCTAATTTCTTAAAACATTTTAAATACCATATTCTGTAGTCTTTGAAAGGTTTGAAGAATCCCTATCCATCTGAAATGCATCTCTGTACATCTAGAAAATCTAATGATCATGACTACAAGCTTGGCTAATATAGATGACTCTCTATTAACCTATATTTCTTAATTATACATGACATTTTTAAGTGAGCTGCAAAAACACAATTCCTTAATCAAGATCAGAAATACATATACACAGTATAGCAAAATTGACCTTAAATTTGTATCAATAAACCAAGTTCCATACCAATGCAAATCTCTATAGCATATCCCCCTTTAAATGTAAAGAAACAATTATAAACAATATTTGGGAATATGGGCGTAGTTCTCTCTATACTGCTTCCTACTGTTTATTGGGTGAAGTAATTTTTTGAAGGGTGTTCAAAGCGACCTTTCAGGGGATCTTGGTCCATCAAACCACATTGGCCTGGAATGAATCCACAGGTTCTCATCCTCTGTGGAAACAAAAGAAGAACTTCTTTTCCAAAGCAACAAATCCTTAGACCCATATTTTGAAATCAAGATACCTTTAAAGTTTATATGTTGGTTTAGCTTAACAGCCCATACAATGAAATGTCTCTTTGTAGTTAGCTCCTTCACAGTCAAAAAATTCGAAGAAAACACAATAATATACATAATCCAGACTCTCTGTGCCTTTTCCATCTTTACATGGCTTATTTATTTTTACTCTGTTACTTTTTAATATTTACTTTATTATCTTACTCCTTTAATCTATGACTAAGGAGGTCCTTCTGTCTATGTGTTGCTTTTATTAGTTAATGAGTAAAGAAACTGCCTTGGCCTGTTGATAGGGCAAACCTTAGGTAGGTGGGGAAAACTAGGCAGAATGCTGGGAGAAGGAAGGTGATGGGAGAGAGCCACCATGGAGCTGCCGCCAGAGTAAGACATACTGAATCTTTGCCGGTAAGCCACTGCCACGTGGCAATATACAGATTAATAGAAATGGGTTAAACTAAGATGAAAGAGTTAGCCAATAAGAAGTTAGAGCTAATGGGCCAAGCACTGTTTTAATTAATACAATTTCTGTGTGGTTATTTCAGTGCTGAGCAGCCGGGTGGTCAGGAACAAACAAGTGGCTCCTTGCAACAGACTGTCTGTACTCTGTCTCTTTAAAGACTTTGTTTTATTTTTTTTAAAAAACCATTTACTTCTTTTTATAACTCTCTATACTCTTTTTCTTCTCTCTCCCAAGCCTATGTACATTTATCCAACACTGTGACCCATTTAGAGGTCTTCTATATCTGAATCTGTCCTATTGTGAATCTGTAATTCTTTACTGTTCAGGAGCACGTCTTAAAATGCTAAGTGCTTCTTAAAAACTTAAGCTGTGTCAGTGCTAGGGGAAATACAGCAGTATCTGCTTGCCCCGCCCAGTCCAGCATGGCAGAACTGCTTGCACCTCTGAGCCACATGCACTACCCCATTCTTAGGCACACAGAGGTCCACGTTGCCACCAAGCAAGCCGCAGCACAGCTGCTCACAAACCCCATCCAAATGCTCAGTTTCCCGAAAGAGTCAGAGTTCATGCTAACAGCTGGGCTCATGGCCAGGAAGTAGCAGTTTTGAAACCACACAGCCACTATCACTCAATCAGTAAGACCTCTCTTAAAGGATCCACAAGCTGCCCCAAGCAAAGCCCATTCGGAAAAAAATGTGGCTAACCTTGTTTTTTAGGGTCTAGAATTTCTTTTCAAGCCCTCTCAGGTTTTAAGTGGACTTTAGTTGGCCACGTGGGTGCCAATTTGTAGGAGGAGGCTGCTTGTTGGTTCCCAGCTGCTCAGCCCCGAAATAATGACACAGAAACTGTATTAATTAAATCACTGCTTGGCCCATTAGCTCTAGCTTCTTATTGGCTAACTCTTACATATTAATTGAACCCATCTCCATTAATCTGTGTATCGCCACATGGCAGTCGCTTATGGCAAAGTTTTAGCATGTCTGACTCTGGTGGTGGCTCCATGGCTTCTCCTCACTCCACCCTTTTTTCTCCCAGCATACAGCCTAGCTTATGCTTCCCCACCTAGATATGCTTTGCCTTGCTATAGGTCTAAAGCAGTTTCTTTATTCATTAACCAATAAAAGCAACACATAGACAGAAGGACCTCCCACACCACACCACCACCTGGCTAAAGGATTTTTAAGGCATTTATTTTGGAAAGGAGAAAGCAAATTGCCTTAGTTTGCAAAGACTACAATCATCTATGTTAAACTTTGTAAATATATGAACAGAACATGGGAAAATTCTGGGACGCCATCTGTCTTAGTCAGTGTTCTATTGCTGTGAAGAGACACCATGATAACTGTAGCTCTTATAAAAGAAAACATTTAGTTGGGGCTGGCTGACACTTTGAGAGATTTAGTCCATTACCATCATGGCAGGGAGCCTGGCAGCACTCAGGTAGACATGATAGCTGAGAGTTCCACATCTAGATCCACAGGTGGCATGAAGAGAGAAGGAACACTGGGCCTGCCTTGGGCTTTTGAAACCCTAAATCCCTCTCCCAGTGAAATGCTTCCTTCAACAAGGCCACACTTCCTAATATCTCTCAAGTATCTCTCAAGTGCTACTTCCTGATGACCAAGCTTTCAAATATACAAGCCTATAGGGGTCATTCTTATTCAAACCATCATAACATCAAAATGGCTAACCCTCAGATTATGAATACAGAAGGAGAAAAATAATACACCAAAGGCATAGAGAGTATTTTCAATAAAAATCACAGCAGGAAATTTCCCAGACCTAGAAAGAGGATTCCTATCCAGCTACAAAATGCCTACAGAACATCAAATAGACAGGACTATAAAAGAAACCCCCCCCCAGAACATAATGTACTTATAAAGTTTAAAACAAAGACTAAGTATAGAGAGGTAGCTCAGTGAAGAAGGATGCTTAAAAGAAATCCCACACTAGCTCAGAATTGAGAATAATAGAGGGTTATTTATTTAGGGGCAGACTCACACGTCACAATCCTCTGTTGGAATGGAAAACAGCAACCTAATTCTGGAGCTGGAAAAGAGCCTAGATGCGCGCTTTACATGGGCATAAATAGTATAAAAAGCCACGCCCAAGTGGGCGGGTAACTTAAAGGCTAATAGTGGTAGGAATTCCTGCAGCAGTTCAGCAATTACGAGAACTGGTTGCTGCTGTGCCAGCAGACTCGGGATCAATTCCCAGCACCCACACGGTGGCTCACAACCATCTGCAACAGTCTGTGACTTCAGTTCCAGAGGATCCAACACTCTCTTCTGATCTCCTCAGACAAAACACCCACATACATAAAATAAATTACAAGCAAATTTAAGAAGAAAACAAAAACACAGAATAAAGAAAGGGCATGGAAAGCTGCAATCATGAAAGGTCCAGCCATAAAAGCAGGTCCATCAAAATAACACGTGATTGTTCAATAGAAACCTTTAACTCCCTCAGAGCATAGAAAAATATAGTCTAAACTCTGACAAATAAAAGTGTCAAACCAAACTATGACACCCAGCAAAACTATCTAAAATTAAAGGCAAAATAAACATTATCCATAAAATAGAATTTAAAAACCAAAACTGAAATGAAACAAACAACAACAAAATCCGGTTGGAAGGCTATATGACCACAACCCCAGCTCTACAGAACATGCTGGAAGGTATACTTCAATCTGACCCAAGAAGTCACAGAAAACAAACAAACCCAGAAAAGTTCATCAAAGGAAAAATATTCTTCCAATGGGCACTTTCTGCTTTTGTAGAGGGCCCAGGTTCAGTTCCTAGCACCCACACAGTGACCTTATATCTACAGAACATTGTAACACAAACACTAGAGAATACACTCTTAAACAAAGACGCACATCCATAATCCATTTGGAGGAACGTGGGCATAATTTCTAGGTTACTTCCTGCTGATGGGGAACACTGGTTATCTTTGGAGGATCCGAGAAAATTTAGCAATATGGTCAAACCTTGACTGGAGTATTCTCTGAAGCTTGATCACCTCAGTCAACAGCCTTGAAGCTGTTCTTGATATAGAACTCAGAGGAAACTGCAACAGAGGTGCTCTGACATGTTGGACCATCTGGGCCATCCACTCCCATTTGAAATTTTGAGGGGGACTTTCCTCGATCAAACCTGATTTATTATTTTTTATTGATTTTTATTGAGCTCTGCATGCTTCTCTGCTCCCCTCCCTGCCTCTCCCCTCTCCCTTCAGCCCTCCCCCAAGGTCCCCATGCTCCCAATTTACTCAGGAGATCTTGTCTTTTTATACTTTCTACTTCCCACGTAGATTAGCTCTATGTAAGTCTCTCTTAGTCTATCTAATTAGATAGATTAGATCCATGTATGTCTCTCTTAGGGTCCTCATTGTTGTCTAAGTTCTCTGGGATTGTGGTTTGTAGGCTGGTTTTCTTTGCTTTATGTTTAAAAACTACCTATGAGTGAGTACATGTGATAATTGTCTTTCTGTGTCTGGGTTACCTCACTCAAAATAATGTTTTCTAGCTCCATCCATTTTCCTGCAAAATTCAAGATGTTATTTTTTTTCTTCTGTGTAGTACTCCATTATATAAATGTACCACATTTTTCTTATCCATTCTTCAATTGAGGGGCATTTAGGTTGTTTCCAGGTTCTGGCTATGACAAACAAAGCTGCTATGAACATAGTTGAGCACATGTCCTTGTGGCACGATTGAGAATCCTTTGGCTATATATCCAAAAGTGGTATTATTGGGTCCTGAGGAAGATTATTTCCTTATTTTCTGAGAAATCGTCACACTGACATCCATAGGGGTTGTACCAGCTTGCATTCCCACCAGCAATGCAGAAGTGTTCCCTTTCCCCACATCCTCTCCAGCGTAAGTTGTCTCAGTGTTTTTTATCTTGGCCATTCTTACAGATATAAGATGGAATCTCAGAGTTGTTTTGATTTGCATTTCTCTGATGACTAAGGATGTTGAACATTTTGCAGGAAAATGGATGGAACTAGAAAGCATTATTTTGAGTGAGGTAACCCAGACACAGAAAGACAATTATCACATGTTCTCACTCATAGGTGGTTTTTAAAGAAAACCAGCCTACAAACCACAACCCCAGAGAATTTAGACAACAATGAGGACACTAAGAGAGACTTACATAGAGCTAATCTACATGGGAAGCAGAAAGTATAAAAAGACAAGATTTCCTGAGTAAATTGGGAGCATGGGGACCTTGGGGGAGGGTTGAAAGGAGAGGGGAGAGGCAGGGAGGGGAGCAGAGAAAAATGTAGAGCTCAATAAAAATCAATAAAAAAAAGAACACATCAAAAAGATCACCCAACTTCATCCCAGAGATTCATGGATGATTCAACAGTTCTCCTATCCCAAGGTTTCAAGGTCTGTCTACAATCCTTCTTAAAACATGGTCAGGTCCCACCAAGCGGTGATGACACACATCTTTAATCCCAGCACTTGGTAGGCAGAGGTAGGGAGATCTCTGTGAGTTTGATGTCAGCCTGGTCTACAAGAACTAGTTCCAGAACAGCTAGGGATGTTACACAGAGAAACCTTGTCTCAAAAAACAAACAACAACAAAAACAAAAAAAAACATGGTCAGGTCTACCAGAGCAATACCTCACTAATTTCTGTCTTAGTTAGGCTTTTATGTTTATGAAGAGACACCATGACCTCGGCAACTCTTATAAGGAAAACATTTAATTGAGATGCTGGCTACGGTTTCAGAGGTTAGGTCCATTTTCATCATGACAGGGAGCATGGCAGCATGTAGGCAGAAATGCTGTTGGCTACATCTTGACCAGAGGGAGCAGGAAGTCAACTGACTGTCACACTGAGTGAAGCTCAAGAAAAGAGACCTCAAAATTCACCCCACAATGACACACTACCTCCAACAAGGCCCCACCCACTCCAACAAGACCACACCTCCTAACAGTGTCACTCCCTTTGGGGGCTCTTTTCTTTCAGACCTCTACAGGAATGATGGTACCTCAGCAGTGTTTCCATTGGTCAGGATTTCCTTGGCTATCTAGGGTCTTTTGTGTTTCCATATGAATTTTAAGACGACTTTTTTCAATTTCTGTGCAGAATTGTGTTGGAATTTTGAAGGGTGTTGTGTTGAATCTGTAGATGGCTTTCAGTAGGATAGCCATTTTCACCATATTCATCCTACTGGTTCCTGAGCACAGGAGATCTTTCCCTCTGATAACCCTAACCCTGACTTTATTTCTTCAGTGTCTTAAGCTTTTCGTTGTATAATATACCTTTGTCATATTTATTCCAAGAAAAAATTTTTAGACAACAAAGTATGTTTTTTAAAGGAGCTCAGTGGAGTGTTCTTTAGGAACCTAAGAGCAGTGCAGAAGATGGGGGCCTGGCTTGTGACATTTCAGAGAGAAGGTTAAAGACTTTCTCAGGGCCATTTGGTATTTTGAATTAAAATCCTGTAGTTCTGGTTAGCTGGAGCTAAAGAACCAGCTGTGATTAAAAAGATACCAGAATTACTAAGGCGAAATTTTGCTTTGCTGGGATACTTGATGCTTGTCAGCTAGAGCTAAGAAATTAGCGGTGACTAAGAAGAGACCAGCTTTGCTGAGGTAAAATCTTCTGTGATTTGTTTCCTTCATATCTACAAATCAGTGCATTTCTCAACTCTCATTGGAGATGATTCTTTTTGTAGTAGATGGTGATTAACACAGAGAGCCATAACTGGTCAACATGCAGAAACTACTAGATGATGGAGTGTTTATATATGAATGGGACACCTATATCACATACCCCTCTCCCCAAAACTCAGGAATAATCCCAGAAGAGGGCAGAGCTCAACAATGAACTGGTATTTGTTGAACATGATAGTGCTGTTGTACACATGAACTCACAGTAGCTGTGGCTGCATGCATAAGATCCACACAAGGTGAAGCCAGTCTAAAGCCCAGCATAGATGGGAGAGGCTCATGACGTCACATTCCTAGCTGAGGAGCTATTGGCAATGGATGGCTACTTGAGGAGGGAGAAGCAGTTTTCTTCAGGGTTACCAACCCTAAGGGGTATTCACGGTCTAGTAGGGGGCACTACATGCATGTATATGTGGGCAGCACTGAGTGGACTCAGTGTCTTTTTGTTTTTTAAGCACATAAGGTTGGAGACAAGTTGCTGTGGATGGGGGGAAGGGGTTAAAGGGGAGGGAATCAGAGACAGGTTTGATCAACACATGCTATAGACAAAGATTGAACTTTTAACGCCAGCACTCAGGAGGCAAAAGCAGGTGAATCTCTGTGAATTTGAGGTCACCCTGATCTACAGATTAATTTTTTGTCAAAGTTACATAATAAGACCTTGCCTCAAAAATCAACAACAATGAAGCCCCACTATGTGCATATATGAAATGCTCAATCAATGAAAGAGAAGAGAAATATCTTCATAAATGGAGAAATACTATTTCTTTATAGGTCAGACTGTTAGGGTGTCATTACTTCAACTGGTGAATAGTATCAAAACAATTCTAGCAGCTTTTTTTCATGGAAAGGGGATTAAACCCAGGACTTCACAAATATAAGCACATGAAATGACTTTGTTTGTAGAAATGAACTAAAATTTCTAAAACTAACACTAAAGATTTCAGTCACACAAAACAACTTTGAACTAAAAGAACAAAATGTGAATTCTAACACTTACATTTACATAAAATAATGTAATAAAAAAGGGGGGTGGTGGTGATGGCTCATTGGGTAAAGGTGCTTGTCACCTAGCCTGATGACCTAAACCCAAAAGCCCAGACCCACGCTGGAGAATGCAAGATTTCTTCTGACCTCCGCACATGTTCTATAGCACACCGCACCACACACACACCCTCCACACACATATCTGCATGCGTACAAACAAATAAAACAAATGTCTGAAAGGGAGCAGATTGTTTGGCATTGGCATTAAGATAAACAGAGCCATGAAGCTGAAATGGTTATAATGCAAAGGCAATTCAGTATAGAAAGGATGCTTATCAACAAAAGATGCTTAAAAAACAATGAAAGATGCCCAGCTAGGATAATAGTGCTGCCTGTAATCCCAGCTCAGGGAAGGCGGAAGCAGGAGAGTGATGAGCTAAAGGGCGGCTTGGGTCTGTAGCAAGACCTCTGCCAACAGAAAAAGAAGTGGGGATTGTTTAATCCATACCTCATACCACATGCAGAATAATAGCTTAAAAACAGGTCAAGGATGTTCATGTGTGTGTGTGTGCATGTGATCCTGGGGGCTGCACCCAAGACCACAAGGTATCAGGTGAGCTCCAATCACTCATCTTCATCCCCAGCTCTGGACCACAGACTTGTATGAAATACCTGAAATTACAAGGATGGTGTGATAGAGCATGGGCCTAGCAAGATGCACGAAGTTAAGAATCTTCTGGGGCTGAGGGGCTGGTAATCAGTAACGTGCCCTCCCTTGCAGATGTGAGGGGCTGAAATAGACCCCGGCACCCAAACAAAAGCAGGGTGTGGTAGTGCGCGCATGTAGTCCAAAACCTGTGGGCATAGAGGTAGGAAGAGTCTTGAGACGTGCTGACCAACCAGCCTAGGCTAATCAATAAGCTATAATGAGATTCATGAAAAGACATTGTTTCAAAAACCCAAGAGACAAGTGACTGAGGATGACATCTGTCATTGACCTCTAGAGAAGGGTTTGCAAAGAGTCAGTCAGTCAGTCGGAAAATATGAATTAAAACCACAATGAGACACCACTCCAAACCTATGAAAAGAGTCAAAACTAAAAAGACTGATCATGCGGAGTGCGGGTGCAGCTGTGGAGAGTTGTCTCAGGGTTTCTATCGCTGCGACCAAACACCATGACCAAAGAGAAAGTTGGGGAGGAGAGGGTTTATTAGGCTCACACTTCAGCATTGCTGTCTGTCACCGAAGGAAGTCAGGACAGGAGCTCAAACGGCAGCATCCCGGGGGCAGGAGCTGGTGGAGAGACCAGGAAGAAGTGCTGCTTACTGGCTTGCTTCCCATGGCTTGCTCAACCCACCTTCTTATAGAATCCAGGACCAGCAGCCCAGGGATGGCACTACCCACCATGGATCACTAATTGGGAAAATGCCTTACAGCTGGATCTCATTGAAGCGTTTCCTCAGCGGAGGCTCCTTCCTCTCTGATGACCCTAGCTTGTGTCAAGTTGACACAAAACCAGCCAGGACAAGACTCTAGAGCCACTGCTGTCAGGAATATAAACTGACCTGACCACTTCTAACAATGATTCACTAGTCTCACTAGAAAGTTACACATACACCTGGCACTTGATCTGACCATCCCTAGATATATGCCCAGGGGAGGTGAAAAGCATGTATCTTTTCAAAGACATGTAGGTGGCTGGAATAGACATGAAGCAACCCAAGCCTCCCTCAGCAGATGCAAGGATAAACAAGTGTCCTAAAAGCACAATTCAACCAAGAGATAGTCACACACCTAGTACACAGGAACAATGTTCACAGAAGTCAAATGCCGGAAGCTCCATAAGCATTCACTAACAGAATGTTTACGCAGAAGACAGTGCACACACACTGAATGGAGTAGTACTCAGCATTAGAAAGGAAGGAAATGCTACACCACAGATTAACCATAACTTCATTTTACTACTTTTAAAATGTTTCTTTAAAGCCACAAAAGGGGTTGTGGAAGAAAGCCTTCTTCCTTCTCTCTACTTGGCAGCCACCAGGTGAGCCAAGATGGGTGCATACACACACATTCAGGAGTTATGGAAGCGGTCCTTCCGAGGGTCGGCTGCTGGCAATGCTGCCAGCTCCCAGCACTGCACAGCTCTCCGAACTCCCCACTTCACCCCACCTGATAAAGCACAAACGCTGAGATGCAGGCCGAGCAAGGCTGTGTCATACACAGGATTTGTGTCGGAAGGAATGGCTGCAAATGCCCAGCTCCACCTGCCCATCATGGTGTTAACCAGCTAGAGTTTGCCTGAAGCCTGCAGCTGCTGCTGAGGAGCAAACCGGATGCCACTGTGGAGCTCTGAGAGGCCAGAATACTGAGTTGGTGAAGATTCCACTATAAATTTGTTGAGGTTATCTTCATTGACCCATTCCATAAAGCTATCAGAAAAACTCTGATACTCAGTGGGTCACCAGACCAGTACACAAACACAGAGAGAAGTGTTGGCAGAGGCTTCTGTCCCACCTGGTCCGGCAGCTTATCAGTGAGGCATTCTCATCTTTCTTCCTCTGTGTCTGGTGACGACTGAAGCTGAGCCTTTCCTCTTTCCTGAATCCTCCTTTTCTGGTTGCCCCACCTATACTTCCTGCCTGGCTACTGGCCAATCAGCATTTTATTAAATCAATACAAGTGACAGATCTTCACAGGGTACAAAACCATTGGCCCACAGCACGTCCCCTTTTTTCTTTTCAAAAAGAACTCTGAATCTAATCTCTTTGGTTTAGCTATTTTCCTGATGATTATCTATAACAACTTGTAATCAACACTCTAAACAAAGACAAACATCCATAATCCATTTTTTGGGAATGTGGACATAGTTTTCTAGGCTACTTCCTGCTGATTGGGGCCACTGATAATCTTATGGGGACCTAAAGAAAATTTAGGATTATGATCAAGTCCTAACTGGAATATTCTGTGAGGCTTGATCATCTCAGCCAGCAGCCTTGAGGCTGTTCTGGATGTAGAACTCAGAGGAAACTTCAACAGAGGTCCTCTGAAATGTTGGATTATCTGGCCATCCATTCACATTGGATATTTTTTTTCAGGGGGTCTTCCTTGATCAAACCTGATTTTTCTTAACCCAGAATTAATCCACAGCCTCTTATTTCCTGTGAAAACAAAAGCAAAACCTCTTCTCCAAAGCAACATATCTTTCGTTGTTGTTTTGAATCACTGCTTAAGGGGGTATTCACATAGCATACAATTTACCTGTGTAAAATACATTGCAGCTGGGTTTAATGACTCTGGCTTGTAATCTACATAATACAATCCTGCTTCCAAAAATAAAGCAGGCTGGAGAGATGACTCAGTGGGAAAGAGCACTTGCTACTCAAGCATGAGGACCTGAGTTCAAATCTCCAGGTCCCACATAAAAGGCCAGGCATGATCATATGCCTATAACCAAGCAAAGACAGGAGGATTAACTTCAGATTCAGTGAGAGACTGTCTCAAAGGAATACAGTGAAGAACTGTAGAACAGGACACCTACTATCCTTCTCTGGCCTCTCCACACTAACACATACATACATGCACACACACATACAACCATTGTTGATTTTAATGCATTACAACTAGTGTCTCTGTTGGTGTTTGTTCGTTTGTTTGTTTTCAAGGCAAATTCTCAATTTGTCGGCCAGGCTATCTTTGAATTATAAATTCTCCTGCCTCAAACTTTTGGATGCTACAATCTTAACTATATGCCACAATGCCTGGCTACCACTAGGATTTAATTTTGTTTTTTTGTTTGTTTGTTTGCTTGCTTGGTGTGTGTGTGTATGTGTGTGTGTGTGTGTGTGTACACACACACACACACACACGTTTAGTTGGTTGGTTGGTTGGTTGGTTGGTTGGTTGGCTGTAGATAGGGTCTTGCTATGAAGCAATGGTTAGCCTCAAACTCATGGTCCTCCTGCCTCAGCTTCTGAAATGCTAGGGTTACAGGAATGTGCCACCATACCCAAGATACCACTGTGTCTTTATCTGACACAGACACACACTCCATTGTCTTCACATCACAAATCTTACACTGAAGGAACTGGTATCTTGGTTCTTTCTCTCCTGGCTACATCTTTGATGTCTTCTTTAAGGAGACTGAACTCATGGGCCATTTCCTCACTGGATCCCCACAGGGTGGAATAACAAATGACAATCTTCTGGAACAAGTCCAGGATAACAAAGGCCACAGGAAATGGAACTGTGGGTATGGGAGCTGCAGGAACCTTTCTCACACAGGAGTGGATACAGAGGCAAGGGAGATGGAAACTGGCTGGGTCCAGAATCCAGGGGGCCCTGCCATCAGACCTATGCCCATCCGATGTCTCTTGCCCTTCCCGCATGCCCAGCTTGACCCAGAGCCTACAGAGCTATTGCTTCCTGTGCTTGAAAACAAAGCATTTCCACTGCCAGCCACTCAGGATCCCTTTTCACTGTCTCTCTGCCCAGAGAAAGCACTTTTTTAAAACTTATCCTCCTGGGAACAACATGGATGCAAACCATCAGTAAATGTGACTGGGTGCAGAGTCCACCTGGAACTCAGCTTTCACCTTGCTCTGTCAGAACCCCATCCTACACTGCCTATGATCAGAGCTCTGAGGTAAGGCATTGGCTTGCACAGACTGTCTGACTCTTTGCTATGTTCTCCTGCCCTCACCCCACCTAGGACATTCCTTCTTGTTCTGCTGGTGTCACCCAATGTAACATCTGGAGAAGTGGTGTGATAGAGTAAGAATATTCCAGGGCTTGCAATGATGGGTGATAACTGGAGTGGTATGAATAAGATTGGTCCCTATCAGCTGGTAGATTTGAATGCTTGGTCATCTGGGAGTGGCACTACTTGAGAGGGATTAGGAGGTGTGGCCTTATTGGAGAACATATGTCACTGGGAGAGGGATTTGGGGTTTCAAAAGCCCAAACCAGAACCAGTGTCCCTTCTCTCTGATCCAGATGTAGATCTCAGCTATCATGTCTACCTGAGTGCTGCCATGCTCCCTGCCATGAAGGTAACGAACCAAACCTCTAAACTGTAAGCAATTCCCAATTAAATGTTTTCCTTTATAAGAGTCACCATGGTCACACCAATAGAATGCCGACTGAGACAATTATCTTCCAAACCTGGACCAGAATGAGCAAGGGCCCTAGCCATGAAGCTGGAAGCACGAAACCCATAGGAGTCCTTGGCCAAGTGACCTGACCTCTCTGAGCCTCAGTACCCAAATCAATAAGACCAGAGTTAATAAACGGAAGTAGATTAGAGGAGACAATGACCTTCAAAATGATCCTCCTTCTTGTTTATTGGTCTCTGGACAATCTTGTTTATCTCAGCTTTGTTCCTACCTTGGAGTCTTTACACTTACTGTCCCATGTGTCTGGAAACTCCCCCCAAACATCTCCAGCTCAGATGCTACCTTCACAGAGAGGCTCCCTTCAGCACCACCTCCCCATTCCTGCCTTTCACCCCGCTTTTACTTTTTCCAAAACCCTAAAACTACCTACCATGGTAGAGGGCAATGAGTTTGTTGACATTGGACTGATAGAAATAACATTTGTGGGAGGGCTTGGGGAGATTGCTCAGTAGTTAAAAGCACTGGCTGTTATTCCAGAGGAATAACAATTCCCAGCACCCACGTGGCAGCCCACAACTGTCCGTTAACTCCAGTTCCAGGGGATCTGAGACCTTCACACAGACAGATGGGCAGACAAAATACCGATGCTCATAAAATAAATAAATAAATATTTTTTTAAAAAAAAGAAGAGGCATTCTAGTGGGTCAGAGACCACACCTGTTGCTTGGTCCCTGGTCCTAGGACAGCACCTGGCATGCAGCATTCCACAAGTGTTCAACTCGAGACGCAGCAGCTTGTCACTTTGCCTTCCCTGGTGCTCAGCAAGAGCAGGTGCCAATATTTCTGCATTGGAGGAGTCAAGAGGCCCGGGAAGGGATGGGGCTAATGTCCTAGAAAATGTAGGGCCGCAATGGATGGGGCTCAGAGGTGCCCATAGGCTGTTCTAAAGCCAGTCACCCCAGGCTGTGACAGAGAACAAGAGTAGGCCCTTGACCTTAGAGGACCCCCGCCTGGGCACACCCTGAGCCCTGGCCTAGCAGCTCTGTTCCCCAAGGTCCTGTAGACCTGGATCCATACCCAGCAGCCCCCTCCATGCCAGGGCTTTGATGAGACCCCAGAACAGGGTTTCCTCACCTGCAGACCAGGTAGGCAATGAAACAAGGCCTTGGCAGAGAGCACAGGGGACATAGTAACAGGTGGATACCCTGATTCGTTGCACCAGGGGCCTGGCACATCACAACTGAGGAAGCCAGAGTCATAGAGAAAAGCTAACTCCAATGAGCCCTAGGGATGTGACCTCAGAAAATCACGTAGCAGTCTTTGTGCCTCAGTTTCCCCGTCTGTGAGAGGGAAATACTAAAGCCCACTTCCTGAGATGCAGGTTGTTTCTTGCCACTTCTCTGCTGGGTTCATGTTGAGGGTGATCCCCAAAACCTTTCTAACATGAGAGGTTTCTACTCCACCTTTGGAGAGGAGGAAAACGGGGTCAGAGAGGGTAGTGGCCAGCCCAAAGCCACACAGCTAAAGAGGACTGAGATGAAAATAGACCCAAGTCCACCCACCTCAAAACCCAGTGTTTGCCGGGTGGTGGTGGTGCACGCCTTTAATCCCAGCACTCGGGAGGCAGAGGCAGGCGGATCTCTGTGAGTTCGAGGACAGCCTGGTCTACAAGAGCTAGTTCCAGGACAGGCTCCAGAGCTACAGAGAAACCCTATCTCATAAAACAAAACAAACAAAAAAAAAAAAACAGTGTTTACACCTCACGTAGAGAATACATTGGCACCGCAACTCCAGGTCAGACACACAAAGATCCCCCAAATAATGAGATTTTTCCCCCTTTCCCTAAGCTTTAGATCTTAGGGCGTATGATGACTACAGTAGACGGGAGGGTCCAAGGCTCCAGATAGAGATTGCAGCAATGTACCCTAAGCTCCCGGTCAAGCCCACTAGCCGTGTGGGCTGGCCTTCCTGGCCACACACCTCCTCTCCAGCCCAGGCAGAGTTCAGCCAGGTCAGGTCCAGTTCCCACAGCCTCAGTGTGACCCTCTGTCACCTCTCCACTCATATTTAGGTAAAGAGACCCCTGAAATCCCTGCCTACTTAGGGTCTGCCCGGCTAAGCTGCCACTGGCATGGAACTCTCAAAATAAGACAGCCCTCACTCACATGTGACCCACACCCATAAATCAGGGAGGGTGAGGGGTGGAGACATTCATAAATCCATATCAAACAGCCCCCAAATTATGACAGATGACACAGCAGTCATAAAATTGCCCAAGCAAAACTCACCAAGCCATTAATTTCATGGCTATAGAAAATAAACAGACACATTTTTCCTCGGCCCTAATAAATTTTTAAAAACTCAAAAGAATGGTCCATCTGCTTCGAATAATTTTTAATTTCCTATTCTGTCTCATTCCCATTAGCTATTCCACAGAGATATTTGCTAAATTCTTTCATTTACCTCCACCCATCTGTATTCAATTACCTGACTCCCAAATAGACCGAGTTTTTGTTTCTCCCCTGCACGGTACAAAATGCCCTCACCTGTCCCCTAAAGCAAACGTTATGGGTGTTTTATTATCTGCTAGACTGTATGAGTCATTCTAAACTCGATTGCCCGCTACAGAAAGGCTCAGAGAGCATGTGATTTTGATGTTTTCTGGCTTGGGTGGTGAACACCTGCCTCATTCTCAGAGAGAATCTATTAACGTGGTAAATGCTGTAACAGATGCTTGTGAGTGAACAAGGGGCCGCGCAAGCATGTGACCGGGCCTGGTGTCAGGCGTGCTGTGGAAATGCTCAGAGATCAGAGGCCAGGCTGTCAGAAATGGTGTTTGCTGGCCAGGCTTCTCCTTCTTGCTGCCTAGAGGCTCCCATTGCATCCCTGGACTCTCAGAAGCCACTAGAGTTGTAAGGACCTTTCAAGGTTACTTTGGATTAACGGAAAAGAAGCCAATGACCAGAGAGGACATGTGCCTTGGTCAAAGCCACACAGCACACTGGAAAAGAAGAACGTCCGAAAGGTTGTTGGTGGATCAGGAACCAGAGCTGACCTGCGGGCACAGCTCAGCGTCTCCTATCAAGGAAAGTCACGTCGTTTGCTGCATTGTCAGCCTCCTGCCATTCTTCCCTCTCCTGCAGGTGCTGAGCCAGGGCCACGACACAGTAAGGAACTCAGAACAGAGCTGGGGCCAGAGCCTTGCCTTGGGGTGGCCCTTGCAATGCTTCTTTTATAAGGCCCCAGGAACGTGGGCTTCCAGAGTGGTAGGGTCCACCCACCTGAAGGGTAGACGCCCCCTTCCTCTTAACACAACAGCTGCGGAGCTGCTGACGTCCCACCATTGTGCGCCTGTGCAGACACATCCTTCTGCCAAGGACCAGGTTTAATTGACTTTCAGGATAGTCCAGGAGTGTAGGGCCTTGAACGTCCTCAAAAGCAACCCTAAGACAATGATGGAGATTCTTTGCAGCAGTTGGCAAGCTGGTTGGACACTTCAGCCTGGCCCAGGCAAAATTACCTTTAAAAGAGGAAAATGTGAGGACAGGGATGCCCCAGCTTGCTCTAAAGTAACAGTAGTCCAAAGAGGGGAGCCAGCACTTGACGGAAAGCAATGTAAAGTAAAGGTTAACACAAAATAGATCAAAACCTTCAACAAAATCTCTTAGAAAAGCAACAATAACAACATGGTCCATGCCTGCAATGCTAGCACCTGTGGGGAGGATTTCAAGTTTGAAGCTAGCCTAGGCTATGTAGCAAAACTCTGCTCCAAAAGGGACTGAGTGCGTAGCTCAGGAGAGCACTTCTCTAGCACACATGAGGCCCTGGACTCAGGCCCTCCCTAGCACAACATAAACTGGGTGGTGCACAACTGTAATCTCATCTCTCTGGAGGTAGACACAGGAAGATCAGAAGTTCAAGGTCATTCTCAACTGCATAGTGAGTTTGAGGCCAGCCTGGGTTACATGAGATCCAAGGAAGAAAGAAAGACAGAGAGAGACAGAGAAAGGAAGAAGTAAAAAAGGAAGGCAGGTAGGAAAGAAGGAAGGAAGAAAGGTTCATTTTCATAATCTTGGAGTTCGTAGAGGTTCCTAGATATGGCTCCAAAAGAATGAGCATCAAAGAAAATTTCAGTTGAATTTTAGGCTCTAAGGACAGTATCAATGAAGTGTAAATACAGAGCTGGAGAGCAGCTCAGCAATTAAAAGCAAGTCCTCTTGCAGAGGACCCAAGTGGATTCCAGAGCCAATTTCAGGTAGCTCACAACTGCCTGCAACCCTATACCCAAGGGACCTGATGCCTCTGACCTCCACAAGCACCTGCGTTAACATGCACACACCCACACAGACACAAAGACACACAGACACATAACTAAAGAGGCAAATAATCAAAATCACAAAATTAAAAAGGTGAGATGAATATGCTAAAATACAACCTACAGAATAGAAAATATTTGCAAACCATGTATCTGATAAGATGGTCCACCTTGATCACTAACTTCATCAGCTTGGGAAATAACTAGGTTAGCACATCAGGCCTCTGGGTTTGGCGATGGTTTCCAGACAAGATTAACCCATATAGTGGAGGAGAACCTTTCTGAATAGCTGTGTTACATCTTAAAGGTTGGAGATCCAGAGAGAAAAACGAGAAAGGAGAACGCCATCTAGATTGGCATTCATCCTGTCTACTCCACCACACAAAGGCCTAATTAATCTGGCAGAGGAAATCTCAATGCAGTCCAACATTCAAGCTGTTGCATTGTTATTTCTGGCTGCTTTTGGCCAGGTTTATAATGAGACTGTGGAACAAAAGTCAGAATGGAGGTATTTTTATAACTTAATTTGTTTCTCTCGGGTATTTTGCCACAATGTGGTGGTTTGAATAAGAATAACCCCATAGGCTCATATATTGAATGTTTAGTCATAGGGAAATGGCAATATTTGAGAAGGATTAGGAGGTGTGGCCTTGTCGGAGAAAGTTTGTCACTGGGGGTGGACTTTCAGGTTTCAAAAGTCCACACCAGACCCAGTCAGTGGACCAAGATATAGCTCTCAGCTACTGCTCCAGTGTGCCACCATATTTCCAGTTGTGACGATAATGGACTAAAACTCTGAAACTATTAGCCAGCCCCCAGTTAAATGCTTTCTCCTATAAGAGTTGCCGTGGTCATGGTGTCTCTTCACAGCAGTAGAAGCGTGACTAGGACACACAGTGACAAGGAAACCTACCACGTTTGAAAAGGAACGTTATATGTTTCGAAGCTACAGCACAGGATGTCAGTGAGTGATTAATTTTCTCCTGCAGCTACCAAAACCCTAGAGCCGGAGCTGCCCCTGCCTGTGGAAGCCCACATCACCTACTATGTGCTCTGCTGGAGCTGCCTCTGCCTGTGGAAGCCCCTGCCTGTGGAAGCCCACATCACCTACTATATGCTCTGCCGGAGCTGCCCCTGTCTGTGGAAGCCCACATCACCCACTATGTGCTCTTCTGGAGCTGCCCCTGCCTGTGGAAACCCACATCACCCACTATGTGCTCTTCTGGAGCTGCCCCTGCCTGTGGAAGCCCACACCACCCACTATGTGCTCTTCTGGAGCTGCCCCTGCCTGTGGAAGCCCACATCACCCACTATGTGCTCTTCTGGAGCTGCCCCTGCCTGTGGAAGCCCACATCACCCACTATGTGCTCTTCTGGAGCTGCCCCCGCCTGTGGAAGCCCACATCACCTGCTATGTGCTCTGCCGGAGCTGCCCCTGCCTGTGGAAGCCCACATCACCCACTATGTGCCCTGCTGGCCAGGCCTGGGACATGACCCTGCTAATGTTTGTTCTACTGAGTCTTGGTCTTTCTATATTATTCCCCATCTGTGCCTCAATCTGCCTAGTACTATCACACGTTGAAACTCTCTAGGTTGTTTTTGTTTGTTCGTTTGTTTGTTTGTTTTTCAGAGCTCCTAGCTGAGAGCGTGCTTTGAGTCTCTCAGGAGACTTTGAACTTGGACTTTTGAACAGTGATTGCAGCAATTCTTGGAGATGGGCCGAATGCATTTTTGCACTGTGAGATAAACATGGGCCTTGTGGGACTTTAAGGAGATATGTCTGTGTGTCAAGATGATGAGGGGTGGACTTGTTAATCTTGTCCACTTGACTGGATTGAGAAATACTAAAAGATGTTTCCAGGAAGGAGCAAAATGGGAACACCTGCCCTGGATGCCAATAGTTCCATCTCATTGAAAAAGAGGGAAAAAGAGAAAGCTACTTATGCAAGCATTCTCTCGGGCATTTGTCACAACAAAAGCAATAATAATAAATAATTTGGAACTAGAGAGATGGCTCAGCGATGAAGAGCACTTAATGCTTTTCCAGAATCAGTTCCCAGCACCCACATCAGGCAGTTCACAACCATCTGGAACTCCAGCTAAGGGAATCAAATACCTCTGGCCTCTGGAACCTGCTCATGTGCACACACCCACATGCAAATGTATGTACCTATACACAGTTAAAACAATAATAATCAAAAATAATAAAGGAATCCATATATTTTGAAGCTGTATTATCAGGTATATATGACTTCACCTCTAATTTTCTCTTGTCAAATTTTAATTTTATTATATTCACACTCTGTCTCTTGTGATGCAGCTTTGTCTTAAAATCTGTTTTTCCTGACATTAGCATGAGAAGAGTAGCTTTCTTCAGAATCATCCCTGATTCTTGTTCACTGCTGGACTTCCTTCTCATCTGTCTTCCACTTAAGATGACTATGAGAAGTAGGCTATTCTTTTTTTAAGATTATTTTGTGTGTATATATAGATACGAGTGCAGGTACATACAGGGGCCAGAAGAGGGAGACAGATCTCCTGGAGCTGGAGGTAGGGGTGGTTGTGAGTCACCCAGTGTGGGTGCTGGAAACCGAACTTAGGGCTTCTGTAACAGCAGTACTCCCTTTTAACTGACAAGCCTCACAATCTATTTAAATCCAGTCTGGTGGTTTATGCTTTTTTCATTTGTTAATTTTTTAGTGAACGAACTGATGGGCTTCCTTGTGTCATTTGCAAACACACATTTCACACTCCTGACCCCTCCCCCGCCTCTCCTGTCTGCACTGGAGAAGTCAATCTGGTTGTATTTCTAGAGATCACAAATCCATCCGGTTTTATTTCTGTGATCTGATCTTGAGTGTTTGGGGAGTTGCTTTGTTTGGGGGGGGTGTTCTATTTTCTAAGAATTTTTCTTTTTGCATTCTTTTTAATTGATTGAAATTGGGGGCTTTTTGGATTTTTGTTTATATTTGCCTCTCCTTCTGCTTTTCCCCATTTCCTAGTTTGGAAGAGAGGCTTTTGCTTCCATTGCTGATGCTCAAACCCAGGATCTCACACAACTGAAAGCCATCGGAGTCCTTTCCAGTCCTTGGCCATTGTAACCCATGTTAGCATTCTCGCATGTCCTCATGTGGAGAAATGTTCAATGCTCTTCAACTTCATGCTCATTCTTAAAAGATAGCTTTATTGTGGTTAAAGCCTAGAGCTGCCTGATTTTTTTCAAAATTGACATTGTTACTTATGGGATGCACTGTGGTAGTTCAATACAAGTACATAATACATAATAATCAAATATAGTTACTAAGATTTCCAGGCTCCTTAATTAGTATCATTTCTGTGTGCTGAGAGCCCCCTTGCATTTGGTAGTTTTGAAGTGTGTGGCTGCTGTAGACTACAGAAGCCCCACTGTGGTGCTGGTAGCGCTAGAAATCCTCCCTCTGTGTTTAGTACCCATCCCGCTTTCCTGGCCTCTGTTCTACTCTCTTCTCCTACTGGGATCAATATTTTTAGCCTCCATAAATTAGGAATGACATATACTGTTTAAATTTCTGTGCCTGGCTTATTTCACTTAACATAGCCTCTTGTTCTATTTATGGTGCACAATGATGAAAGCTTTTATGGAGGAATAAAATTCCCATTGTATATGCACACCTCATTTTTAATCCATTCCTCCACTGGCATCTTGGTTGACTCTGTTATCTTGATTGTTGTAAATAGCACTGAAAAACCATATATGTTTAAATATAATGACTCATTTCCTTTGTATATATAACCAGACAGTGGTTAGTAGATCAAATAGGAATTCTATTTTGAATTTTTTTTTTGTTTGAGATAGTCTAGCTAACCTCAAATGCCCAATCCTCCTGCCTCAACTTCTTGAATACTGGAATTACAGACCTGTACCACCAACCCAACTTGTTTCATGTGTGTTAAGACCCTCCATACTGTTCCCAAATGGCTTTACTAATTCATACTCCCAATGGAGTGAGAGAGTCTCTCTTTCTCAGCGTCACACCAGTGTCTCTCACTTTTCATCTGTTTGATGAGTCACTATGACCAGGGTGAGGCGATCGCTCATGGATTTAACTCCCATTCCCTTTGTGATCGGTAACAGGAGCATCTTCACAGATTTGCTCACCATTTGTGTATCTTCTGAGGAATGCCTACTCAGGTCATTTGTCCCATTTCCTCCCCTTTATTTCTTTTCCATTTATCTGTTAGTGGTGTTAAGGTTGAACCAAAGGCCTCTTGCATGCTAAACATGCACTTTAGCATGATGTTAGATTCCACAGCCCTCATTTACCCATTTTTGAAATCAGGTTTTTTTTTGTCTTAGTTGACATTTTTGGCTCCCATAAATGAGGGGAAATGTTTACCTTTCTGTTCCTGGCTTATTTCATTTAGCATAGTGTCTTGTTCCATTCATGTTGTAACTCATGACAGAACTTCATGTTTTTATGGATGGGTAATAGTCCACTGAACTTAGATACCATTATTTGCTTTTTTGTGGGGGAGGGGAGCCAAGACAGGGTTTGTGTTGCTTTGTAGCCTATCCTGGAACTTACTCTGTAGACCGGGCTGACCTCAAACTCACAGAGATCCGCCTGTCTCTACCTCCCAAGTGTTGGGATTAAAGGCATGTATCACCACAGCCTGGCGATAACATATTTTCAATTCATTTTTTTGTCTGTTGTATTTATGCTGTGGTTTTTGAAACAAGGTCTCACTGTGTAGTCCTAGATGGGATGGAACTTGATATGTAGACCAGGTTAGTCTCAAACTCACAGGAAAATACTCCTGCTTCTGCATCCCAAGAGCTGGGATTAAAGGCCTGTGCCACCATACCTGGCTTAACTTCACTTTGTAGGCTTGTTTCAAAGTTAATACTCCGAGGTTGGAAAGATGACACTTGCTGTTCTTACAGAGGACCTGGGTTTAGTTCCCAGAGCCCACCTGACAGCTTATAACTGTTTGCAACTCCAGTTCCAGAGAATCCAATACCCTCTTCTGGTCTCTGCATGCACTGCACACATATGGTGCATATCCATGCAAACACTCATATGCATAGAATAGATATAAATTTGTTTGTTTCAAAGTTAATATTTCCCTTTCATTGCTACAGTAGATACCATTGTTATTAATCGGCCATTAGTCTAATCTCTTCTAAAAGTGGTAATATTTTTTTCTCATTCTTTCAGAGCTTCTATTTTCTGGTACTTGTCTTTGTGACTATACATACAGTGCCTATATATGTGTCTATATTAATTTATTTTCATCTGACTTGCATGAAATTATTGGGATTCCTATAGATGAAAATTTTTTCCCATTTCTCAAGATAGAGTTTCTCTGTATAGCTCTGGCTGTCCTGGAACTCACTCTGTAGACCAGGATGGCCTTAAACTTACTGAGATCTGCCTGCCTCTGCCTCCCAAGTGCTGGGACTAAAAGTATGCACCACCACCACCTAGCTTGAGTCAAGTTCTTAATGTAGTTTAGATTTGCTTTGGGCAAAATACAGCACTTGTTGGGGGAGGCTGCTTGTTCATTTCCTGGCCAACCAGACTCCCGAAATAATCATACAGAAATCTGTATTAATTGTACTACTGTTTGACCAATAGCTTAAGCATATTTCTGGCTAACTCTTATATCTTAAATTAACCCATTTCTATTAATTTGTGTATCGCCATGTGGCTGTAGCTTACCAGCAAGTTTCCAGTTGTCTGTCTCCTGCAAGCAGCTACATGGCTTCTCTCTGACTCTGCCTACTCTCTCTATATATATATCTCTTTCAGCCTGACTTTACTCTATTAAGCCATTAACTAAAAGCAGCTTCTTTATTAACCAATGGCAATAAAACATATTCACAGCATACATCACCTCCCCTTTTCTGTCTAAACAAAAAGGAATGTTTTATAACATAGCAATATTACATATAACAAAACAGGTATCAAGCAAGAATTACAGTTACGGGCTGGAGAGATAGCTCAGTGGTTAAGAGCACTGACTGCTTGCTCTTCCAGAGGTCCTGAGTTCAATTCCCAGCAACCACATGGTGGCTCACAGCCATCTATAATGAGATCTGGTGCCCTCTTCTGGCATGCAAGCATACATGGAAGGAATGTTGTATACATAATAAATAAAATTTAAAAAAAAAGAATTACAGTTACAACATTTTATCTATTTTATCTTTTATCATAACTAAGGAAAACTATAATTATATTTATTCTTCAACTCCATCAAAGACTCCAGAAGGATATAATATTACCTAAGTAAACAGGAAGTGCATCATAAGCAACTTCCAAAACTCTAGAATTGACAGACATTTAAATGCCATATTCTGTAGTCCTTTGAAAGGTTTGAAGATTATCTGTCTAACTGAAATATATCTCTATATATCTTGAAACCCTAACTAACATGACTACAAGCTTGACTATTATAGATGACTATCTATTAACCTGTATTTCTTAATTATACATTACAATTTTAAATGAGCTGCACAAACACAATACCTTAATCAAGAGCAAAAATATACATATAACAAAATTGACCTAAATTTTGTATCAATAGACCAAGATCCATACCAATGAAAAGTATTCATCTCTTTAGCATATCCCCCTTTAAATGTAAACAAACATTTATAAGCAATCATTTAAGGAATTTGGGTGTAGTTCTCTCCAAACTGCTTCCTGCTTTTTTGTTGGGCAAAGTATTGTTGGGGGTGTTCATGGCAACCTTTCAGGGGGTGTTGGTTCATCAGACGACATTAGTGTGGAAGGAATCTACAGGTTCTCATCCTCTGTGGAAACAAAAGAAGAACTTCTTTTCCAATGCAAGAAATCCTTAGACCCAAATTTTGAAGTCAAGATACCTTTAAAATATATATGTTGGTTTAGCTTAGCAGCCCATACAGTGAAATTTCTCTCTGTACTTAGCTCCTTCACAGTCAAAAAATTAAAAAAAAATAATATATATAATCCAGAATCTGTGTATATTCAATCTTTACATGGCTTATTTTTCTTTAATCTATGACTGTCTGTACTCTGTCTCTTTAAAGACTTTGTTTTGTTTTTTTAAAACAATTTACTTCTTTTTATGACTCTCTACACTCTTTTTCTTCTCTCTCCCAAGCCTATGTACATTTATCCAACACTTAGTGACCCATTTAGAAGTCTTTTCCATCTGGATTTGTCATTATTGCATGCATATCTGTAATTACTTTTTGACCAGGAATGCTTCCTTTTTTTTTAATTCTAAGTGGGCATGGCTAGGACCAACTCATGTGGTCCTGCCTGCTTGCTCTGCTCAATTCAACATGGCAGAGGGATGTTCATTGCCTCTGAGAGCCATTCTCACCGCCCCAGATTCAGGGTCGCAAGTCTGTTTAAGTAATTTGTAACACGCTGCTAACAGACCCCATTTAAATGTTCTGAACTCAGACTTCCCGAAAGAGTCAGAGCCATTCATGCTAGTGAACCAAAAAGTCGCCATCACACTTTTTTAAAGAAGCCACAGTTTTACTGCTAAGGCTGAGTCAGGAAACCTCTTAAAGGAGCCATGTCTCTGCTTTCCACCAGCAAACAAAGCAAGAAGCTGCATTAAACTCTGTTTGTGGGGCTGGAGAGATGGCTCAGTGGTTAAGAGCACTGACTGCTTTTCCAAAGGACCCGGGTTCAATTCCTAGTACCCGGGTTCAATTCCCAGCACCCACATGGCAGCTCACAACTGTCTGAAGATCCAGTTGCAGGGGATCTGACACCTTCACACCAATGCACATAAAATAAAAAAAAAAAAAGTTAAATAAACTCTGTTTGTGTGTGTGTGTATGTGTGTGTGTGTGTCTGTCTGTCTGTCTAGAATTCCTTTTCAAGCTCTCTCAGGTTTTTACATAGATTTAGTTGACCACGTTGGCACCAATTTGTTGGGGGAGACTGCTTGTTTATTTCCCAGCCACCAAGACTTCCAAAATAATCACACAGAAATCTGTATTAATTGCAATACTGTTTGGCCAATAGCTTAAGCTTATTTCTGGCTAACTCTTAGATCTTTTTTTTAAAGAATCATAATACCTTTTTATTGATATTTTTTGAGCTCTACATTTTTCTCTGCTTGCTTCCCTGCCTCTCCCCTCCCACCTTCAATCCTCCCCCAAGGTCCCCATGCCCCCAATTTACTCAGGAGATCTTGTTTTTTTATACTTTCTACTTCCCATATAGATTAGATCTACATAAGTCTCTCTTAGTGTCCTCATTGTTGTCTAACTTCTCTAGGATTGTGGTTTGTAGGCTGATTTTCTTTGCTTTATGTTTAAAATCCATCTATGAGTGAGTACATGTGATAATTGTCTTTCTGTGTCTGGGTTACCTCACTCAAAATAATGTTTTCTAGTTCCATCCATTTTCCTGCAAAATACAAGATGTCCTTATTTTTTTCTGCTGTGTAGTACTCCATTGTGTAAATGTACCACATTTTCCTTATCCATTCTTTGTTCGAGGGGCATTTAGGTTGTTTCCAGGTTCTGGCTATGACAAACAAAGCTGCTATGAACACAGTTGAGCACATGTCCTTGTGGCACGATTGAGCATCCTTTGGATATATACCCAAAAGTGGTATTACTGGGTCTTGAGGAAGGTTGTTTCCTAATTTTCTGAGAAATCATCACACTGACATCAATAGGGGTTGTACCAGCTTGCATTCCCACCAGCACTGAAGAAGTGTTCCCTTTTCCCCACAACCTCTCCAGCATAAGTTGTCATCAGTGTTTTTGATCTTGGCCATTCTTACAGGTGTAAGATGGAATCTCAGAGTTGTTTTGATTTGCATTTCTCTGATGACTAAGGATGTTGAACATTTCCTTAAGTGTCTTTTAGCCATTTTAGATTCCTCTGTTGAGAGTTCTCTGTTTAGGTCTGTGCTTCATTTTTTTATTGGATTATGTGTTCTTTTGGTGTCCAATTTCTTGAGTTCTTTGTATATTTTGGGGATCAGACCTCTGTCTGATGTGGGGTTAGTGAAGATCTTTTCCCATTCTGTAGGCTGTCGTTTTGTCTTGTTGACTGTGTCCTTTGCTTTACAGAAGCTTTTCAGTTTCAGGAAGTCCCATTTATTAATTGTTTCTCTCAGTGTCTGTGCTGCTGGGGTTCTATTTAGGAAGTGGTTCCCTGTGCCAATGCGTTCATAACTCTTAGATCTTGAATTAACCCATTTCTATTAATCTGTGTATCACCATGTGGCTGTGGTTTACAAGCAAGGTTCCAGTGCATCTGTCTCCTGCAGGCTGCTACATGGCTTCTCTCTGACTCTGCCTACTCTCGATAGATAGATAGATAGATAGATAGATAGATAGATAGATAGATAGATAGATAGATAGATAGATAGACATAGATATAGATAGATTTCAGCCTGACTTTACTCTGTTAAGCCATTGGTCAAAAATAGCTTTTTTATTAACCAATGGCAATAAAACTTATTCACAGCATACATCACCTCCCACATCAAACACTGAAACTGGCTTGAACTCTCAATCCTTCTGCCACTACCTCCCAAGTGTTGGGATTACAGGCATGTGCCGTCACACAAAACTAAGATTTACGGGAGCTTTTTTGTTTAGTGTTTGACTGTTTGTATGTGTACATGCATGCCTATGTGTGAGTGCAGGAGTGCACATGCCATGGTGTGTGTGCAGAAATCAGAGAATAAACTCAAAAAATTGAGTGTCAGTCTTCACTTCTTACCATGTTTGAAACTGGTATTTCCTCACTCGGCTCTACGTATGGGACCTCCAGCCTCAGGGAAGTCTCCTGTCTCCAGCTCCCATCTTCCCATAGGAGTGCTGGCATTACATAATTGTGGGCTACCACATCTGGCTTTTGCGTAGCTTCTAGGACCCAAACATGGTATCAGGCTCGTGGCAAGCACTTTACACAATGAGCCATCTCCCCAGACCAGACATACATTTTTTTCAATAATCTTGGAAAATCATGAGTTACTGTCATTTTAAATATTGCCTCTTTCCCTTTATTTCTATAATTCCTTTCAAATAATTGGCTTAGATACATATTAAAGATTTTAATTCCGCCAGGCGGTGGTGGTGCCCGCCTTTAATCCCAGCATTTGGGAGGCAGAGGCAGGCCGATCTCTGTGAGTTTGAGATCAGCCTGGTCTACAAGAGCTAGTTCCAGGACAGACTCCAAAGCTACAGAGAAACCCTGTCTCAAAAATCCAAAAAAAAAAAAAAAAGATTTTAATTCCAACTTTAATATCTCTTAACTCCTTGTACATTTTCATCTTTCTACGTTTGCTATAATTTCCCAAACCTTTCACTTTACAAATTCCACCTCCAGTTATATCTATTTGTTTTTTTAAGTTTTTCCTACGTAATTAACTTAAATCTGTTTTTTTAATTATTTATTTTATCGGGCTTTTGACTGCATGTATGTCTACGTGAGAGTGTCAGATCCCCTGGCACTGGAATTACAGACAGTTGGGAGCTGCCATGTGGGTGCAGGGAATTGAACTCGGATCCTCTGGAAGAGCAGCCAGTGCTCATAACCGCTGAGCCATCTCTCCACCCAGTTTCCTAGTGATCTTTATAATCTCTGCCTCCTTTTTATGTACAGAGATCCGAGTTGTGGGAATCTGAGGCTGCTCAGAGAAGCACTTATTCCCTGGTAACAATGATTTTAATTTGTTCCTGGCCTCTGGTAATTTTGTCTCTTACAGACTCGCCCACTGACTAAAGGGGATTTCAGCATTTTCCCTAACACTGTTTCATGCTCTGAAGCTGATTGATCTTTAAATCCTTAGTCATTATATAGATATTTAAAATCCCTTTGTTCTTTTTTCAAGTGTTCATTCTTTGAGCTAAGAGCTGTAAGTACCTACTGTGTGCCAAGAACGGTGCTAAGGAACTGATAGAAAATAAGATAGAGTGTGTTCCGGTCCCCAAGATTGGGCAAAGGTCTCTCCAAGGAAACCAGACACTCAAGCAGGACACGGCACTTCAGAGTCAGTCTTGCTGTGATGGAGTAAGCAATGCCATATAGAAGCACACGGAGCCAGCACAACCTAATACTATGATTGTCTTTCAGTTGTCAACATTCATTCGAAGGAAAGGAGTGTCCCACAAAGAAAACCCCGAGATGACCTCAGGAGCCATTACAGAAACAGCCTGCTATTTTTCAAGTTCATTTTGTTACTGGGACATTTCTACTCTGGGGAGGGTCTAGACCCCATCCCAACCCCACGTTACTTAGTAAATTAGTAATTCCAAGCACATGCAGTCACCTCCTGGAGAGATGCTCTGGGAAATTCCCATCTCATCGCATTTTCGCTGGTATTTTAGTTGCAAGCCCATCCACCCCATAATTCTGATGCTCTAAACAACCATTGCTACATACGAAGTGGCCCCAAATGGTGGATTGTGGGTTGAATGTGTCCCTCAATGCAATAGTTTGAAGTCCTGATATCCAGTACTTCAAAATGTGACCTTATGTCAAAATAGGGTCATTGTAAATGTCATTAGTTAATAGGAAACAAGCAGGAAGAGGAGACTCCCTCACCCCACAATCCAAGATAACTGGTTTCCAGATGAAGGAAGGGAAATCTGGACACGGTGTAAACCAGAGAAAAGGATGCTCGTCCACAAGCTAGGGGGTGCCATTGCCCAAAACTCCAAGCTGAGGGAGAGGCCAGGAACAGACAATTCCCCCAGGACACCATGCAGGGACCATGATTTTGGCACTGGTCCAGTAACTCTGAGTCACTAGGTTTCTGTCTCACTCAGCATGAGTTACCTCTGAAACCCATGGACCCAAATACACCAGGTTTTGCTGGACTCATCTGGCACTTATCCCTCCAGCTCCACCACGCACTGCAGAGGCTCCCAGTGTATGTCTAACATCTGGCTCAAGAGACTCAAGCAGCTGGGCCCGTCTGAGCATCTCTTAGACCGTGTGCCTATGCCCACGGAGGCTTTGTGGGAGATGGAACTCTTAAAGAGCAAGTGTCCAGGAGAATCCAGGAGAAGCTCTGTCCTTTTCTAGTACAGCCTAGAGACTCACAGCATCACCGTCCTGTGCTGTTGTCACAAATGCTGTCCTAGATGGTTGACCATAGACCAAGCTGGGGACACAGAATGCTCCATGCTCCATGTTTCAAGACTATCACAATAGCTGGACTGGGACCTCTGACTGGGGAGCTAGAAGATCTCAGACAGCAAAGCCTGCCTGCCTGGAACCTGGGACAGAAAGGGGTGGGAACCAGGTAAGCAGGGCCAGCAGGCTCCGAGGAAGTAACATGGCTCCCCTTGCCCTGCCTGAGCCTCCTGGCTACTATGAGGAAAACCAAGGAAAACTACCCGCTCTGTCTTTCAGCCACCAGCTTACAAGTTCCAGCTCCAAGCAGCAGCTGTGGGTACTAGCACTGCGCTGGACCTGGGCACAGATGACCCCCAAGCTGAAGTCAGCCACAGCCTACCTCTGCCTCTGGCCAAAAGTGGCACAGAGGCAACACGAGGGTCCTATACTGGACGTTCCTTTCATCCCGAGTCAAAGGCCCTTGTGCCCTTACCTTATCCAGAGCTCCAAGTCTCTCAGAGAAGGGTCCCCACACAAGTGCGGCAATATCCTCTGGTTCACAACTATCATGTAACACAACTATTGTCACCTTGAAACCCCAGCTGTGGCTCCCCAGTTCCCTGCCGTAGGGAATCTTTTCCCTCCCTAGTCTCCACTCTGAGGACAAGAAGGAAGCAGTAGAATCCTCTGGGGCTTCCGGATGACCAGGGACACACCTAGGAAGAGTCCTGTGAGCATGTGTGCCAGGGTTGGGCAGAATCAGAAAACACTTCCTGCCCTTCAGGGCACACCCCAGGACTCTGGAGCCTGAAGGGACCCCGAAAGCCTCCTCCCACCACCACACAGATGGGAAGCTGAGGCCCATAGGGACAGGACTTCTTGACACATATCAGAGCCAAAGCCAAGCGTCGTGGTCTCTGCACTCCTCTTCGTGGTCTCTTGGAGTCCTCACTGGCAGCGTTCAGGCCAAGAAAAGTGTCTTTGTGCAATCTGTCCCCACAGACAGCGCGCCAGGCAGGAGGCAGAGAGGGAAAGAAGGAGGTTAAAGCTGAGGGGAGGGTGGGCCAGAGGGAGGCTCTGAGCTGCAGAGCCATGCAATGCTCTGCCTCCCCTAGGCTGGGAAACCCTCTGCTCAGCCATTCAAGCCTCCCTCAGTCACATTCCGTCCAGACCGAGAGGAGAGGCTCCTGCCCACCCGCCCACCCGCCCGCCTGCCCGCCAAGGGAGTGCTTGTCTTCAGAGAGGGACACGTGCAAAGCCATAGACAGTAACCTTCCACAACTGGGGACAGGTAAGCACTAAGTTAGCAGGAAAGGAAGCAGGTCTCCTCCCCAGGGGCTCAGAGCCACCCCAAATCCCCAGCACAGAACAGTGACAAGACTACAAAGCCTCAACCTGGATTCATAAAGCAAGGTATACAGAGGGGCTGGGTGTCCCCACCCATCTCTGCTATTCTCTCTGGCTTCTACTCCCCATTACAGGTCCCACCAGGCCTCCCCGACCCCTGACCACTTCCCTCAGCAGGAGGAGAACCAGTGAGACCCAAGTGGGCTTTCTACTCTATCAGGCCGAGTTCCCTAGGGAGGGCTGGGGCAACAGCTTCTTGATGTTAGGACAAGCCTGCCTGCCTGCCTAGTGGGCCTGGGGAGTCCGTATTTCTAGACTGTAAGTACTGAGACCACACTGGCGTTCAGTAAATTCATTATCCCATTACATAGGCTTGAATTATTCAGTGCTCAGGAGGCCGCCTCAGGAATGCAGCGAGCACAGCTGATGTGGGCATTAGTGAGATGCATGGAGTCCGTGCCTGGTGTGCTGGTGCTACCATGATGGGTCTGGGCCAAAGAGGTTGCTGGGACTAGAAGGCACTGGAGACCTGAGCCGTGGCCCTGGGTGCTCCTAGAGGCTGGGAAGTCTACAGAGAGGTCCTCCTCTCTGAGGTCTCCACTTAGCATCCCTCTGGGGCCCTACCTGTTCCACCCTTTCCCAGCTGTGTGACCTCCGGTCAATGGTTGACCTCTCTGAGTCTTCAGTTTCTTCATATATATAATGTGGCACTATGTTAACTGTGCCCAGTAGCCACCATCCTTTCTGTAAACTTTAAAGTTACAACTTCTTTTTCATAATTACAAAAATTAAAGTTATCTATTGACACACATGTAATCATGTGGCTGTTGTCCAAAGAATAAAAGTAGAAGTTTATGGGGACCTCAGGACACTGGTGTCATGAAAAGAAGGGATTGAGTCCGGTTCCATCTGGTCCTCTCTCCTGTCATCTGATGTGGTTGGGGCTCAAGCCGCTGTCTTGCCCGCAGAGAACTCACACGATGAGGAAGGAGTTTCCTGCAGGATAGGATGATGCTCAAAAACTGTAAGTCCTGAAACCAGAGCACACGGGTTCAAATCTCTACCACTTAGAAGCTGTGCAGTGTGGAGCAAGTTGCTTTAGTCCTCGATGAGATGGGGATCAAATGGCTGGCACCTGGCACACGATTGCTGTGAGGATTAAAAGGGCCGACAGGAAATCCTACGGAGTGACCGGGACTCAGTAAGGCTGATCTAAGTATTAACTGCTATTATCCCGTTTGCACACCAGGCAGGATTCCCTGTACGGCTCTGGAATTCCACTCCAGGTGACCGCTCTCGGCAGCAAAAACCAGGGATGGCAAAAGCTTTTCTCTACAAGGAAGAAGGAAAAATAAAGGGTCTAGCTGGGTATGGTGACTACTCTAGCGGGTGCGCGTCAGCCAATCAGATACTGTCCCAGCAAACACAGCCGACCAGCCAGCCGTCGATCCCGGAGAAAGGCCATATGACTCCTACTACCTTGGCGGTGGTTGTGGCAGAGTCTCACCGAGACAGGACTGTGGTAGGAGCTAGGTTTTAGTTAGAAGAGTCTTAAGATGGGACAAGTGGGCCAGGCGGTGGTGGTGCACACCTATAATCTCAGCACTGGGGAGGCAGAGGCCGGCGGATCTCAGTGAGTTCGAGGCCAGCCTGTTCTACTGTTACACAGAGAAACCCTGTCTTGGGGGAGAGGAACGGAACAGGTCATGGGACTTCCCAGCTGAGCCTCTGGGCCTCTCCAAGCTCTGTTGGGAGAATCGTTGTTTGTTGTAAAGCCGAACCTGCTGTTTGCCATAAGGTGGCGCTGTGGCTTGTCATCAAGACACCCTGAGGAGCACACTGTCCTGTCTGAATCCCCTTATTGGAGGGTGGAGGCAGGAGAGGGCCGGCCTCGTTATAACCATTCCTGGAGATTTGTGAATTGTGGCAGGCAGAATTTTGGCCCCAAGGCCTCACGGCAAAAGGGGACCTTGCAAATGAAGTTCCTAGCCAGCTTACCTGAAAACAGTGAGATCATGAAGTCTCCACGTGAGCTAGACCAGAAGCACCAGAGGATTCCAGACGCCATGACTGGCCTCTGAGATGAAGTGAGCTGTGCTGACAGCTTCTATCCCCGCCTAGAGAGGCAGCAAGTACCCAGTCCTGGCTTGGCAGGGCTTCCTTCCCTCACTGATGCACAACTCTGCGCTGGTATTTTTATGATAAAAAATGTGTGGACATTCAAGATGGAGCAATAGAAAACTAAGATAGAACAACCCTGTACAATAAAAGAACTTCTGGAGGCATCACAATCCCTGACTTCAAACTCTACTACAGAGCTACAGTACTGAAAACAGCCTGGTACTGGCATAAGAACAGACAGGAGGACCAATGGAACCAAATAGATGACCCGGATATCAATCCACACATCTTCAAACACCTGGTATTTGATAAAGAAGCAAAAAAAATATCAAATGGAAAAAAGAAAGCATATTTAACAAGTGGTGCTGGCATAACTGGATATCAACATGTAGAAAAATGAAAATAGGCCCATATCTGTCACCATGCACAAAACTCAAGTCCAAATGGATCAAAGACCTCAACATAAAGCCAGCCACACTGAATCTTATAGAAGAGAAAGTGGGAAGTACACTTGAACACATTGGCACAGGGAACCACTTCCTGAATAGAACCCCAGCAGCACACAGACACTGAGAGAAACAATAAATGGGACCTCCTGAAACTGAAAAACTTCTGTAAAGCAAAGGACACGGTCAACAAGCCAAAACGACAGCCTACAGAATGGGAAAAGATCTTCACTAACCCCACATCAGACAGAGGTCTGATCTCCAAAATATACAAAGAACTCAAGAAATTGGACACCAATGGACTGGAGAGATGGCTCAGAGGTTAAAAGAACTGACTGCTGTTCTGGAGGTCCTGAGTTCAATTCCCAGCAACCACATGATGGCTCACATCCATCCATAATGAGATCTGGTACCCAGAACACTATATACATAATAAATAAATAAAAAAAGAAAAGAAAAGAAATTGGACACCAAAAGAACACATAATCCACCCGGCAGTGGTGGCACACGCCTTTAATCCTAGCACTCTGAAGGCAGAGGCAGGCAGATCTCTGTGAGTTCGAGGCCAGCCTGGTCTACAGAGTGAGTTCCAGGACAGGCTCCAAAGCTACAAGAAACCCTGTCTCGAAAATAAATAAATAAATAAAAATAACAAAAAAAAAAAAACCCAAGAAAGAAAGATGGTTTATTTGGCTCATAATTTCAGTTTTGGCTTCATAGTCACCCAGCCAGTTACTGTGTGTGGTGGCCCAGCACCTCGTGGCGGCAGGGGGAGCTGCCATGAGGCTCTTCCTTTCAAGAATGGGAAGCAGGGAAGAAGGGTGGGGTCTCAATATTCCCTTCACGGTAACACCCCCCAATGACCCTGCTTCCTCTAACTAGGCTGCTCCACTCCCAATATCCCCACACAGCAGCCACCAAACCTCTAAGATCCAAAACATGACGATCCTGTTTTATCCAACTGACTCTGACCACAGAGTAGAGGTCAGCAGTGCAACCCATATTTGAACCCTCGTTCGTCTAACCCTAGAGCCCATGTTGTTGCTTGTAACATGAGGAGCAGGTTTGTTGGGGTTTCTGTCCTGCCTGGTTCCCAGAGCTGGTAAGCCCCCAAAGAAATTACACAGAGGTCTACATAAGTTATAAACTGATTGGCCCATTAGCTCAGGCTTCATATTAGCTCTTATAACTTATATTAGCCCATTATTCTAGTATATGTTAGCCACATGTCTCAGTACCTTTCTCAGAGGGGCAGGTCATATCTTGCTTCTTTCGTGGTCTGGGCAGGACTGGGAAAAGAGCTTCCTTCTTCCCAGAATACTCCCGTTCTCATTGTCCCGCCTCTACTTCCTGTCTGGCTGTCCCACCTATACTTCCTGCCTGGCTACTGGCCAATCAGTGGTTATTTAAAACGTGATTGACAGAATACAGAATTGTCCCACACCAGCTGCTTCCTTGTCTGGGGCATTTTGGCCATTGCCAGTACCTGCTGCTCAGTACCTAAGCACAGAAGTTACCCAGTCTGTGAGTCCAGTCCCCCAGCACCCCACCCCAGCCAATTTGAAGGACCCAGAAACCCCAGCTTTGTTCTCTTTGCCTCAACCCACTCACTTGAATTGCCTTTAGGGTCCTCAGAGTCTCAGCCTGGCCTTCCAAAATCTCAAGTTAAGAGGTGCTGCCTTCCCTGAGTCTAGCAGAACTGACCTAGATGTGATGGGGTCAGACTGCAAGTTTCTCTATATGAGAGACAGGGACCAGAAAGCACTGGGACTCCATCCAAAGGTGTCTCGAAAGCCCAGGAGAAAAAGAAGCTAACCAAATATGGAATGGACCCCACAGGGCCCAAAGGGAAGAAGAAGATTCCTGGGGGCCACACAGGGATGGGCAGATGGTCGCAGAGGTCCTCTCCACCCTGAGGGATCCACTTCATGCCCTCACATCAGCGCTCTGTTCCAGGAATGAGTAGGAGCCCGTGAACCGGATCAGACACGGTACAAAGCTGTGTGCAGGCTCACCGAATGTTTAAAACACCCAGACTTGCAAGAATCAAACCAAGGGGCTGGAGAGATGGCTCAGAGATTAAGAGCACTGGCTGCTCTTCCAGAGGTCCTGAGTTCAACTCCCAGCAACCACATGGTGGCTCACAACCATCAGTAATGAGATCTGGTGCCCTCTTCCTGACCGTAGGCGTACATGCAGACAGAATACTGTATACATAATAAATAAATAAATCTTTAAAAAAAAAATCAAACCAAGACCCAGACACTCTGGCCACACCCGGCTCTCTTTTTGTCTCACAGGGAGTACTGAATGGCTGCAGTGTCCTCTGGTGGAAGGGGAGCACTACAGTGACACAGGCCCCATGGAACTGTCCCCTGCCCGGCCTCCCGTGCCCGGCTCCCGGAGACACTCACATGGTGTAGGAGGGTCTTCTGTTTGTATATTGCCCTCATTGGTTAAATAAAGAAAACTGCCTTGGCCTTTTGGTAGGACAGCCCTTAGGTGGGCGGAGTAGATAGAAGGGAATGCTCTGAGAGAGAAGGCAGTGGAGCAGACGCCATGCTTCTCCAGCACAAGATGGACACTGGTTAGACTCATGCCGGTAAGCCACAACTCAAGTGGCGATACACATTAATGGAGATGGGCTAAAATAATATGTGAGAGTTAGCCAATAAGGGGCTGGAGATAATGGGCCAGACAGTATTTAAATAAATACAGTTTCCGTGTAATTATTTCGGGTACACACCTGGAGCCGGGTGGGACAGAACAAGGGGCCCGGCACCGGGAACGCAGCCCGAGCCCCTCATTACTACACTCACATTCCCAGCTCTTCAGCTCATTTTAATCTTCTGTCTTCATCATGTGTTCAGGCCTGCCTGGTCCCAGGGGTGGGGGTGGGGCTCTGAAGAGAGCTCATGCCTGTGATGTTAGCAGGGCTGGGAGAAAGAAAAGGCGAGAGGCATCAGGCAAGACCTCAAAGGTCTCTCCCAGCCCTGTGTCTATGAACAGCTGTGAAGCAATTTGGCTAAGAATGTCCATTTATCTGCATGGACCCAGTTCCATACCCACTGCCAAGTTTACTGACAAAAAGAAGGATCAAACTTTGCCTCAACTCCAGCCACAACCCTTCTAAGACAAGGCCCGGCAGCAGATCCAGAGGTGACACTCGCTCCCTTGGTTGTGAGCAAAGACACTGGCACAGCAACGGAAGAGACAGAGATGAGGAGCAAAAGCGGAGGGAGGTGGGAAAATTAAATTTTGCATGATCAGCAAGGTCTCAAACAATCGCTCGCCAACTGAAGTGGGTGCCACGTGTATAAGTCATTCTGTTTTATAGACCATTAGGGTCTCCAGAGAGAATCTGCATAGAGACCAGTGCTTTCTGTTGAAATTAAAATGTCAGAGAAAAAGAAATAGAACAAAACAGGGAATCTGCAATTAATTACCAGGCCATAAAAATTCAATAATCAGGAGGCAGAGCGTCCGCAGGCCCAGAGGTATCAGAGCCAACGTAACAAGAATGGAAGGCATTAATCTTTTCAAATTAGTTTTTTAATTTGACGGGGATATATGGTGACATGGCTCCCTCCTCGCCTGCGTCCCCCCCTCCCCTCCACTGCTCCTGCCTGAAGCCAGGTTGGGGGAAGAAGGCTATGGTGTGCACTGGAAACCTGTGGGCCACCCGGATCCCCAGATGTGAGAGAGAGGGCTCCAACTAAGGCCAGGCACCCTGTGCCATGCGCGGGCTGGAGGCACCTAGAGGAGCACACGTGTGCGTCCCAGAGAAGGAATGAAGGTGGTAGAATTTAGCAGAGGAGGCAGATGGGCAGTGAGCTTGGAGAGGTGACCAGTTCAGGGCTTCCCTTTCCTCCTCTGGAAAATGGGAACAACGCCGTAGCTGCTCCAAGGGCGCCCAGTAGGTGCTCAGTAAAGGCTTCCGTTGTCTCTGTTTTTGCCACTGACCACTGTGGAGCCACCACATCATTCAGAAAGCATACCCAGTGTCTGCTGTGTGCTCAGTGCCAAGGGACTTCCTCTTCCACGGTCCTTACCTGGAGAACATGGCTCAAACTTAGAGACATTTTCAGGATCAAACGGGATGTTCAGAGTAATGAGGACAAAGAGTCTGTCCTAGGGGTGTGTTCCAGGAGCAGCTGGGAAAGCTCACCACGCACCTAAAGAAAGCTCGGTGCCAGCGACAGACGCCAATAGTGAAAAGGCCTATCTACCCTAATTGAAAATGGAGGCGATGCTCTCTGGCCCGGAACTCCTGCCCTTGCCTCCTGCAGCCCAGGATTCCAGCCACTCAGCTCTAGGTGACCTGACTGGGGCCCCTCACACATCCTACACCAGTTTGCCTGCCTTCGGAGGGTCTCCAAGCCTGGCCAGTGTTATTAAGAAACGGGTTTCCGTGGCAAGCGCCTCAGGGGCCCTGCGGATTGCAGCAAGTCTTTTAAAGATAGTACTGCTAGCCTATAAGGCTTGTGCCTGTGCTTTTGCACGCAGCCCCATCCGGTGCTGTGGGCAGTGAGGACCAGTCATGATTTCACTGTGTAGAAAAGGAGCTAGTAACACTGGGGCCTGTTCGGTTGTCTCCAAGCCCAAACCACAGCTGCCTTTCCTTCCACCAGAACTCAGCATACAGTAGGTATTCAATAAATGCCTAGGGAGTACTGGTCTGGTAGAATAGCTCTGCGAGGGGAACTCAGATGCCTCCTGCCAAGATGTCCTCTCTGGCCAGTGGCCATAGCAGCAGCTACCACTATTGAACACCTACTATGTGTGAGAAATCTGACTGACACCTTTCATGGTAAGACTGTAACCCCTGCTTTGCGAAAAGGAAACTGAGACTCAGAAAGACGGACAGGCACAAAATTCTACACCCAGCATCCCAGTCTTAAAACCCACTAACTCCCTCCCACCCCCAGGGATCCTGAAGCTCACAGTCTGTCTCCAAACGAGGTCCTTGGTTCCTTCAACTTGGGTACCTCTCCAGGAAGCGTCCCTCAAGTCTCTCTGAACTTCTCCATTGGCCACACGGTCGTTTTAAGCACCCCACTCCCCATGCTCACATATTTCTTGGGAGCCTCAGCAACAATGGCAGCCAGGAGGGGGCGATTACACTGCAGACACCGTTAAGAACCCCAGGCTCAGAGCTTGCTCTCTGGCCCGACGCAGTTCTACATGCGGCCACCGAGTGGCCCGACGCAGTTCTACATGCGGCCACCGGGTGGCGCGCAGTTCTCCCAGCCCGACTTTGCAATACGGCGACGTGTCACCAGATGGTGCCCGAAGGCCGCGGCTCTTCCGGCAGGCCTGGACAAGGTGGAGCCCAGTCGGCCCAATAGTCCCAGTCCCATCCCCGCTACTCCAGCACACGTGATCACCGCCGCCTCCTGCTCCCCGCATCATGGCCCAGTCACTTCCTCGGCTGTCTGTTCCCGCGGTGCTGGCCCTGGGCTCGGCCGCACTGGGCGCCGCCTTCGCCACTGGCCTGTTGCTGGGTGAGCTGCGGCAGTCCCGGGAATGGGAGGGCGCGGAGGAGAGCCCGAGAACCCTGTCAGAACCCCAGGCCCTGATCTGGCACCCTTTCCCCGGCAGGGAGACGGTGGCCTCCATGGGGGTCTAGACGACAACAGCGCCTGCTGCCCCCTGAGGACAGTCCCCTGTGGCAGTATCTGCTGAGCCGCTCCATGCGGGAGCACCCGGCGCTGCGGAGCCTGCGACTGGTCAGTAGGAATGGGGGACCAGAGCAGGATCCTCATTTCCTAGCGTGGTGGATCTCACGTGGCTGTGTGACCTTGGGTTGGGCAGAGGCCCACACCGGGTTTCCGGGTTCCCTGAGACCTGTCCCCTCTTGGCCACACCTGCCACCGCGCCCCTGCAGGATTCAAAATCTGTGCGGGGGGGGGGTGATTGGCAGGAACGGTACCACCCTCTCCCCACACACAGCTGACCCTGAAGCAGCCGCAGGGGGATTCCATGATGACCTGTGAGCAGGCCCAGCTTCTGGCCAATCTGGCGCGGCTCATCAAGGCCAAGAAAGCTCTGGACCTGGGTAGGGACGCACAGCCAGGGTCGCTGGGAACCCGGCTCACAGGTCCCGTCCCGCACCCTGGACTGAGCCTGTGGGTGTACCGGTCCACAGGTACTTTCACGGGCTACTCCGCCCTGGCGCTAGCCCTGGCGCTTCCCGAGGCTGGCCGCGTGGTGACCTGCGAGGTGGACACGGAGCCCCCGGAGCTGGGGCGGCCCCTGTGGAAGCAGGTGAGAGTCCCACACTTGCGGCTGCGCGTGCTCGGGGATTCGGGGGCGTGCCGGTCTGACGGGCCTCCTTCCGCAGGCCGAAGCAGAGCACAAGATCGACCTTCGGCTGCAGCCCGCCCTGCAGACTTTGGGTGAGCACCGGCACAGGAGGGGCCCCATCTGCACTTTCCAACCTGGGGGACCAAGCTTGGCGACCCTGAACCTTGGGCAGGGGCTTCCTGCCACCAGAACCGCAGCTCAGCTGCACCTGCTCTGTCCCGCAAGATGAGCTCCTGGCGGCGGGCGAGGCCGGAACCTTCGATGTAGCGGTGGTGGACGCGGACAAGGAGAACTGCACCGCCTACTACGAACGCTGCCTGCAGCTGCTACGCCCTGGAGGCGTGCTGGCCGTGCTCAGAGTAAGGACTAGCGAAAGCTAGACGGCTCCCTCTGGGCTCTGTTCCCGCTGGTATCGGCTCCTCCCATCCCAAAATTCCGCCCAGAACACCGTAGGCACCGCCCCCCGCGCCCCACTCCCGATGGCCCGCCCCTCCCTCCACAGGTCCTGTGGTGCGGAGAGGTGCTGCAGCCTAAACCCAGAGACAAGGCTGCTGAGTGCGTGCGGAACCTGAATGAGCGCATCCTGCGAGACGCCAGGGTCTACATCAGCCTCCTGCCCCTGGGTGACGGGCTCTCCTTGGTCTTCAAGATATGAGAACCCCAGCCAGTGACCCTAGTTTTAAACCTGACAATAAAAGGACTAGGACACATCCCTATCTGCCGTTTATTAGGTGGCGTCCCTACAGGAAGTCAGCTTTTCGAGCAAAGCAGTCTCCCTGGCACCAAGGCTTGTGGCCCTATCCGATATAAAGCGTCCCAGCTGTATGCATTGAGTAGAGTCCCAACACGTTATGGGGGCTAGATGTAAGGGATGTCTCCTGCCTCCCACCCACAGGCTCCTGGAGAGACCACACCTGGGCCCTGACAAGATAGAGCCCTGCAAGGGAGCTACCTGGTTTTGAGTACTTTTGTAGCAAAGACAGGTCCGATGGCAGTCTTCGCATGGTTTCACAGGGCTGTCGCCTCCCCAACCTCTCCTGTGTGCAATTCAAGTCCTCATCAGTGACCAACTAAGAACCAACTCTCTTGGCCTAGACCTGAGGACCTAAGGTTGGCTCAAATTTCTGCTTCCCCCAACTCAAGGTCCGAGGGAGGGAATTGATGTCCAAGGTGTAAAGCACACAGGACAGCAGGCCTCATTCAAGGCACCTCAAGAACTTGAGGCTTTTCCAACATTGTTCTTTGGGGTGTGGGCAGTGAAGGAGCCAACTTTTACTGATTGGGCCTTTGCCCCTCACAATTGTCCAGCTATGAGGGTAAAGTTCTTTACACACACACTGCCTCAAGAACTCAAGCAAAAAGGGCACTTTCTGGGCACTACAGGTTTGCCACCTACGGGTTAAGATGCTAGTGGCACACAACTAGAGGCTGCTGCTCACTCTTAGACGCTGCACTGAGTCTGTCCAAGCCCCACAGCCCCTGCCATGTACTAACCTTCAGGGAACTAGCTGTGCCCACCCCTCCCTCCCTAGGTCACAAGTACACACAGGAGACCTGGGGTCCAGTCTACTTTGAGAAGCGTCTTTTCTACACTGGTACGCACATGTGTACACACACTAGCCCACAGCACCACCAGGTGAACTCCCAAATGCAGCATGAAATGCACTTGTTAGCTAAGGGGCGCTAGGCCAAGGGGCTGCAGGACAGTGGCCTGTTGGCTTATGTTGGCGAGCACTGCTTTCATGTTAGTTTGGGTACCTTTCATAGTTCCTTCTTACCAAGCAATGGATCCAGACTCAAATTTCAACCTGTTACCTTCCACAGAGATAGGTGCTTGGGGACAGAACCTTTCAGAGAATCAGTCTTTTGATTCACATGGCCACCCTGCCCCCCACCAATCCCTTAGGGCATACAGTGGGGCCAGAAGGCACCCATATCCCTCAGGCTCCATTTGGCAAGGCAAGTTCTATCTTCTAGTCCTTTACCTACAGGTTTTCCACATGCACCATTTCTATGGGGAAGTCCCAAGTACTCCAATCTCTAGCTGTCCTCCAAAACTTCAACTGAACTCTAGGCTCTTAATCAAGCAGTGTGACACTTGACTCCCTCTCAACCTTTGATGGACCTCCTCCCCAGGGAAGCTTGTGCTGTCCTACTTTTCAAACCAGAAGCATTGGGTCCTACAGATCACCCAGACGACAGCTAAGGGGGTTGTCGGCTTTTCAGTGCTTATCTGGAAAGAGCGCTGACTTCCTGCCGGTGCCCACTTCCTCCTCTCCCAGTCCCTGCACTGCTCCTCTCAGGGTCCTCTTCCACACCTACCTAGGACCTCCTCCAGGGTCTGGAGTTGGGGCTCAGGGGATGGCATGCCTGTTTAACCACTCAGCACCACCGCTGCATCATGCATGGGTTAACAGTGATTCACCATAATTGTGCACAAACTTAGAAACTGAAGAATATTAAAGTATGTATCCTCTGATTTCATTGTAGTCTCAAAGACCTGGTGGAATTATGCTAAGGACACAGGAATTTGGTTGCACAGATTTAGGTAAAGAGCAAACTGCTCACCAGAAGAAAGGATTAACCAAGGTTAGACCCTGGCTGGCCAATCCACATACGTGGAGTCATTAGTTATGTATACTTGTTTTATTCATAATTTGTCATGTTTGGGGATTATCAAAGTAATTCTAATGATGGTTGAATATAACAAAAGAAAATCTTTTACCTCATCTTAAAACATCCACTGATCCATCTCATTCAGTATAATAGTCAATGTTAAAAGAACATAAAACAAACATGCACACCATGGCACGGTTTTCATAAACGTCTATTTCATCCTTGGTGGGTAGCACATTTAACAGTTAAATACATTTAAATAATGTATGGTGACTGCACGACGGCAGCACTGATAACCAGATAACCATCCAACTAGAAACCAGAAAATACAGCTCTTGTTTAATCATCCTTTGATTTGATCACCTTCTGGGGGGAAGGGGAGGAGCCTGCTGGTCACATGGAAATATATTAAGGCCAAATCTTCTGATATCCGTTCCCAGGTTTCTTTCAACTGGATTAAGCCTCCAGTTCCAAGGCAAGCCCAAGTTTGTGGCCTCCAGCATTAAAGCTCTTCCCATCCACCAGAGCAGACAGTGTAAGCTTCACACCTGTAACAAAGCAAACCACCATGATGTCCCCGACAACCATTCAACCCACCCACTACTTCCTAAGCCCACAGCTACCATACTAATCCCAAAGGGCACTGGATGAAGCGTGAATACTAGCAATTATGGGAAATGTACACCTTAGACCTCAAAAGGTTAGTAATAAGTTCAAAGCGTTCTAAGCCAAAATCATGGTCACTATACTACCCAGACTAGATACCCCTGCAAAAACCAGATTGTAACTGAATCCTAAAGAGACCTCTGGGGCAAGTGGGAAGCACACATTAGGTAGGTAGGTAATGCTGATGTAAGAAGGGTGCCAAGTATGTCAGCAGGAACTGGTCTGTAGTGCTCACTTTAAGTTCCAGGTGTAGGAAGTAGGGTCCCCACTACAAATGTTGGGCTTCTTTGCGACCTTATTGGTCAACTGCTCTAAGCGCTCCAGAGCACATTAGAAATACAGAGCTCTCCACCTCAGACCCACTGAGTGACAATCTGCCTGCATATGACCCAGAAGCTGCTCTGAAATCCCCTGCCTCAAGGGGATGCAGAGACAGAGCAGCCAAAGCACCAAGTAAACTCTGGTCCAAGACACCATTCAGACAGCAGTGGAAAACTACACAATGGGTTAGATGGTTAGGAGTGGGGCTCTATACAGAATGAGGAAGGCAGCTGTGCTTATTCAGGGCCTCCTCACTATACAGAGCAAGGGGCTTGAAAGGTTTACAAAACAATAAACTAAAAAAAATTAATTTTTTGCGGGCATGAGGGCGCACGCCTTTAATCCTAGCACTTGGGAGGCAAAGGCAGGCATATCTGAGTTCAAGGCCAGCCTGGTCTACAGAGATGAGTTCCAGGACAACCAAAGATACACAGAGAAACCCTGTCTAGAAAGACGAAAGAAAAGAAAGACGAACGGACGGACAGATGGAGGGGAGAAGGGGGGAGGGAAGGATTGATTAATTTTGATAGAAGAGGTCCTGGGTTCAATTCCCAGCACCCACATGGTGGCTCACAACTGTCTGTATCGGTCGTCCCATGGGATCCAATGCCCTTTTCTAGTGTGGACACACACGCAGGCATAACACCCAGACACTTAAAATAAATGAATCCTATTTAAAAGGGGAGGGAGGTTGTAAGAACAATCCCACTTTATTAACAATACTTACCAGGCCTCAGAGTCTGAGTATAACCTATTCCAATTAAACTAGAGTTGTTGACCTTTGCCTAGAAAAAGAGAAAAACATTTATGAAGGAGGCAAAGCTTTTGGGTTCCCCATCATGGAGCTACAGAGCCCAGGGCTGTAACTCAATTCCCCATCATGGAGCTATAGAGCCCAGGGCTGTAACTCAATTCCCCATCATGGAGCTATAGAGCCCAGGGCTGTAACTCAATTCCCCATCATGGAGCTACAGAGCCCAGGGCTTTAACTCAATGGGATACTAAAATTTAGTATCGTGAATTAAGCAAACACCAAGTGCAACTTAAAATTAGATATTAATTCAAAATCAAATTGTCATTAGGGTCCAACAACACATTTTATACACATCTGCGAGCACATACCCCTTGGGATGTGTACAGAGACCCCTATTATCTACACAATATAAAGCCACTCAGAAAGTCACCCTTGTTGAGTCTTATCTATGCACAAAGCTACTATGTGGCTGATGGCGCCTAGCAGACACACTACAGGTGAAAACCATCTTTGGAATGTGCATGAGGAATTTATAAGCTTGTGGCGTTCCACACATCACCACTCCCAGGGTTCTTCCTCAGATCCCCACAGCTTAATTCCTTCTTCACACTCTTACCTCTCAGCTGCTGGATTTGGGCTATGACTAGTTGGGGCCGCATAAGGCTCCAATGGGGAAGTTTATCAATTCCTTATATGCCTTGACAATTTAGGATTTAGGTCACAGACTTAAGAGGGTTGACAGGAATGCTGGAGAGCAACTATGTTAAGCAGCAGCTCCTCCAAGCACAAGTCTCCACTACCCCAGGTAACATCTTCACTAAGCCACCAAGATATCTAATCCTTTCACACTGTATCCTAATGTTACCTACAAACGCGAAGGTAGCTATACAAGATACATGTAGCCTGGAGGCCACAGGACAGATATGCCTGCAACTTACCACCAATTCCAGAGCCTAGACAGACAACTGGGCTCTTCAGTATCCTGGGAGCTACAAAATAAAGCTAACATCTTGCTGCGAGCACAACAGATCTGGAATGATTCAGTGATTCTTCTTGTGATGTATGAACATGAAAACGCAATCAAGATATAAAGCCCATGCTTTTAGGCGCTGCTCCACTGGGCTATCAGCAGCTCTGCTTGATGGGAAATGCTGCCATGACTCCACAATGACTGGCAGCAGTCACCCAATGACACCTAGGTCCCAAGCCACCTTTTCCCATGGACACTATTAGCTGAAAGGGGTTTCTACCACTGGCATCCAATCTGCTATGGTGCCACAAGCATACATCTGAAGAACAGTAATGTAAGAGAGAACAGTGTGCTATACTAGTGCAGTTAGACACAGTGGGAGTCATGTGTTACTGACTTATCAAAGGGAGAAGCATTCTGGGTATTTTTCACTTTACACTGTGTCTGATCATAAATGTTTTATCATAAAGCAAAGATGAGACTAAAACATACCTGCTTAAGGTATTGAAACACAAGTCCTTGTAGATCAAGAGTACTTTATGTAATAGCAATTAACTCTCCTGGACTGTTTAACTTCTGTCATCCCTAGTACATACAGTTCCTGACACACAGTAACAGCTGCTGATCTGCCAGGAATGGAAGTCAATCCCTACCCTCACAGCACAGGCTCTTCTACTCAAGCTACTATGTTTGACTAAAGACATAAACAGAAGACAGAAGAAAGAGCCAAGAATCAGACAAGAGTGGCCAACCATCTTGCTGTGGCCTTAGAAGAGGGGGAGCAGTAGGTCCTGGAGGTGCAGTCCCAGGAAGATGTTCTGCTCACCCAGACAGGCACTGGTCCCATCCCCACCACCAGAACAGTAATAGTAAATCCTTTCTCTTGCCAAACTCTAGTCTCTTTATCAGTGATCTTTCAGAACAAATCTGATTTCATAAACCACAAAAAAGATGAAATAAAAAATACTATTATTATTCCCCAACACAAGTACAAACAACCCAGGACTCCAAACATGGGTTACCTGGAGCTTAGCCAGGCTTGGGGGCTCAGGGATATTAGCAACACTAATTCAGCAGCTCTCAAACTCAAGTGAACATCTGTGATTGTCTTAGTTACTTTTCTGCTGCTGTGCTAAGACACCATGACCAAGGTGACTTATAAAAGAGCATTTAATTCGGGGCTCCTGGTTTCAGAGAGTCCATGACCATCACGGTGGGCAGCTGGGCAGTAGGCAGGCAAGCATGGCGCTGGGCTTACATCTGATCCACAAGCACAAGCAGAAAAACTTAATGAACGACTGGGCTTTTGAAGCCTCAAAACCTGTCCCAAGTGACAGTCTTCAACGAGGTTATACCTGTTAATCTGTCCCACCAAGCATTCAAATATATGGAAGCCATTCTCATCCAAATCACCAGTGCTTGAAATCAAACCTCTATCCCAATTTTCACAGAAAAACCAGCATTCCAATTCTAATCTCAGTACATGTGTCAACATGGACTGTGTGACTCCCGGGCAAGCTTTCCACACCATCCAACATACCCAGAGCAATTCCCAACCAAACCCCATTCTGAGCTGAGGAAGTACTCACAGAAATGGAAGCAGTAGGATCCAACTGGTATTTAGCTGCAATGCCAAAACGAGTGCAGTTGGTACCTGATGTCCAAGTAAGGTTTACAGAAGTATCAAAATCTTCACATACTTTCTGATAAATTGATCCTCCAAATTCTGTTCCATTATTGCTATAAGATATTTTGAATTAGAATCTAGAATAGACAATGTAACCGTTTCTAAGGCACAGGGTAATACTGTAGCATTGCATGTTAATATAAACTACTATTAGAACTGAGCAGGTAGCCTAGTGGTAGGATGCTTTCCTAGTTCTACTGAAAACTTCAAAGTCCTTTCTGGTTTGGTTGAGACAGATGAGTCTTACGCTGTAGCCCAGGCTAGACTCACAGCAATCCTTCTGCCTCAGTCTCATGTTTGTAATGATTTATTTTTATTTTACGTATACTGGTATTCTACCTGCATAAACATCTGTATAGCGGTGTCCGACCCCTGGAACTGGAGTAACAGACAGTTGTGAGCTGCCATGTGGGTTCTAGGAATTAAACCTGGGTCCTCTGGAAGAGCAGCCAATGCTCTTTTAACTGCTGGGGCATCACTCCAGCCTAGCCTCATGTTTTGTTTGGGTTTTTTTTTTTTTTGAGATAGGGTTTCTCTGTAGCTTTGAAGCCTGTCCGGGAACTCATTCTGTAGACCAGGCTGGCCTCTGCCTCCCGAGTGTTGGGATTAAAGGTGTGTGCCACCACCACCCGGCCAGCCTCATGTTTTTAAAGACAGGGTCTCTCTATGTATTCCTGGCTGTCATGAAACTCACTATGTAGACCAGGCTGGCTTCAAACTCACAGAGATCCTTCTGCCTCTATCTCCTAAATGCTAGGATTGAGGTGTGCAACACATACACAGAGCAGAGAGGTTAAGATCCATAACAGAATGTTGACTATCATGGATGAATCCCTGGATTCAACTCCCAGCAGTACCACACACATACACATGCACACACACAAAAATGTTCACCAAAATAAAGTTTATATATCAAGGTAGTAAATTTCAGGCTAGGCAGAGCTGAGATTACACTGTAAAAATATGTCACTGTGACTAATTTAATAAAAAGCTAAGCAGCCAACAGCAAGGCAGGAGGTTTAGGTGGGAATTCTGGACAGGGGGAACTCTGGGAAGAAGAAAGGGGGAGTCACCAGCCAGATGCAGAGGGAGCGAGCATAGAAGTAAAGCCACGTGGCAGCTTGTAGGTAAAGAGAAATGGGTTAAGTTATAAGAGCTAGTTAGAAACAAGCCTAAGCTAAGACCAAGCTTTCAAAATTAATAAGAAGTCTCCATGCATTATTTGAGAGTAGTTGATGGGACTAGGACCAGAGAGAGACAGGTGGCTTACTGGGTCTTAATCTTAAGGCCCTTGCCACCAAGCCTGAGGACTTGAGTTCAATCCCTGGGACATTCAGTTTTCCACAGTTGACCTCCATTTGTGTCATATCGAAACAAATAAATAAATATTTAAAAATTTTAAGATTATATGTCTAGCTGGTAGGATTATGGGAAACGGTTTTCTTTTGTACTTCTGTTATTTACCAATATACTGTTTTATGGGAAAAACAGTTAAGTCCTTTTCTATGTAATCTAACTTGAGTTAGGTTAAAAAACACCATTTTTTTTTCTCTTTTTTTCTTTATTGAGAAAGGCGCTCACTATGTAGTTCTGGCCAGCCTAGAACTCACCATGTACACTAAAATCAATCTCAGAAAGATACAGCCGCCTCTCCCTCCCAAATTAAAAATGTGAGGCATCACATGATTGTACATGCTAAAATAATCCTATCAAACCATCCTAGGTCATGTCAGAGACAGCACCACCTGGTAGCAGTCTGGCAAAGTCTAACCCTCCCACCCCCACCCGCCCTAAAGACATAAAGCATCTCAAGCCTTGGTGACATTAAGCATGCACTCTCAGTGTCTACACTACATGCTTCTGAGGAGCACCTAGAACTATCCCATGTCCAATACGCTTTAAATTAAAAACAGATCAAAAGAAATGACATCCCACAGCATCCTGAGAGCCTATAAAGGAATACTTACACATTAGTATGTAGCTGGAAGTCCCCAGTCCTGTAGCCTACTGCAAAGTTACTCCTTGTCAGCTTTGACTTGGCACTGTCAAAGGTCATCTGGTACCCAGCAAGCCAGCCCTCATAACCAAAGACAGCTGAGCCATGGATCGCAGGTCCAGCAAAATCAAAGTCAACATCACAGCCAAGGTTTATATACTCCCTCTTGTAAGCAGACTTGATTTTACCACTTTTCTTCCTGAAAAAAGGAAAGACTAGTTTCAAACTGGTGCCAGTGACAGATTTATATACCTAACTCTACAAGGGGGGCATGAAAGATTTAAACAAACTGCAGTATGAAAATTTCAGGATTAAAAACAACCAAATAAATTAAACCCACAAGACCCACAAGGGTGACAGGGAGAAGAGTTTTGTAAAACTAACAGTCACAAAAGCTGAAGAGGCCAATTTCTGAAGCAAGTCAACAGTGTCGAGCAGCGCTCACAAGCAGAAGTGGCCATAGCAGCGAATGACTGAAATGAAGCTGCTTCTCTCCTGAGCAGACAAGAATGCTTCAAGTTCAAAGCACTTCATAAAAATATAAACACTTACCCTGTGTTCGGTGAAAAGGTAGTATCAAATGTCAGTTTCAAACCTTGACAGACCTATTTTAGGAAAAAATGAGCTTATGAGAATTTCTGTTCAGCTTTATTTCCTTTCTGAAATACAAAAATACACAAAAGCCAGTTTGTGAGGCACTACCTGGTCTTCAATGGCGATCTCTGTGCCCAGAGTGTTGTCGGTGTTCCACTTCTCTGTGAAAGTCAGGCCATACTCACACCATTTGTATTTGGTCTCCAAGGTCCCACTAACTTTACCAGTGTCCGTGTTAGATGAACCAGATGTTGAAAATTCCTAACAAGACAATAAACAACTTCATGAACCCTCCTTCTATTAAGCCTGGAAGAAACCACTGCCTAATTTATCGAACATTCTAACTTTATCCTATACTACTTCCAAAGCAAACCCAACAGTAAAGAATTACCTCCAACCGACTGATGCCACTAGAATGCCATCTAACATTTCTAGTCAATAAAGATCACGTATACAGGGCTGCTGAGATGTTCACTGGATAGAAAGGCTTACTGTCAAGCCTGATGACTTAGCTTCCATCTCTAAAGCCTACACGGTAGGAAGAGAGGAGAGAATCCTGCAAGTTGTCCTGTAACCTCCACCTGCGTGACACATGTATGCCTGCATATACACATAATCCACACACAAAATATTTTTAAATAAAATTTAAATTCAACAATCCAAATAGTCTATTTTTCTTTTTTCCTTTTTAATGAATTGTTTTTAATTTGCATATATGTGAATATGAAGTGTAGATGCCATGAAGGCCAGAGGAATCTGATTTCCCTGAAACTGAAGTTGCAGTGGTTGTGAGCCACCATGTGGGTGCTTGGAAATGAACTCAGGTCCTCTGCAAGAGCACCACCCACTCTTAACTGCTAAGCCATCTCTCCAGTACCTCTGTTTTTTGGAAATGAGTCTTCACTAGGTTTCATGCCTTTCCAAACAACTTTCAAACCATCTTTTTACTGTTTGTTGTCGTGGTTTGTCTCACTATGTGGCCCTGGCTGTCCTGGAACTAGCTTTGTAGACCAGGCTGGCCTGATCTACCTGCCTCTGCCTCCCTAGTGCTGGGATTAAATGTGTGTACCACCACACCTCACACAACTCACCATATTTCCATGGGGCCGGATAGATGGCTAAGTAGTTAAGAGCACCTGTTGCTCTTACAGAGGACCCAGGTTTGATTCCTAGCACCCACAGGCAGCTAAGTCTATAACTCGAGTCCAGAGTATCTACCACCTCTGTGGGTACTGCCACACACTTGGTGCAGATACACATGCAGTCAAAAAGACAACCATACACATAAAATAAAGTCTTTTTAAAGCGGAGTGGGGGAGCTTTTTGATTTTTATCACATATAAACTATGTATGTAGTAAGCAAAAAAAAAAAAATAGAGGAATTAATGTGAAGTACCATAAAATGCTTAGCCTCGGAACTGGAAAGTAGCCAATAAGTAAACACACTTCTTAGTAAGTAAACACACTTCTTGCAGAAGACCCAATTTCGGTCCCCAGCATCCACGTGACAACTCACAACCACCTGTCTCTCCAGTTCCAAGAAATCTGACACCACAGGCACCAGGCACACAAAGACATAAAGGCAAACACTCATACATGTAAAATAATAAGTTTTTCATTAAAAATAATCCTTTTAAAGAAAGTTTTAATCATGGGTTTGTATAGAACACACCTGCCAATCCCTTGTTGCATACCAAGTGAAAGGGAAACACAAGAGGGAGGCTGTATCTCAGGATTTTCTAGACAACCTAAGGATCTGTCTTTACCAAGCACCACACTTGAGTGAATATCCCAAGGTAAAATGTAGCCTTTCAGCAGTCTGTCGGAGTTCTGACTTCTGGTTCCTGTATCAGTGTTGCTACATCCTAGTCACTAGAAGGCTGTTTTGATTTTTTAATTATTATTTTCAAATATTTATTTAGCTTTATTTTACGTGCATTTGGTATGAAGGTATCAGATTCCTTGGAACTGGAGTAACAGACAGCTGTGAGCTGTCATGTGGGTGCTGGGAATTAGACCTGGGTTCTCTGGGAGAGCAGCCAGTGCTCTTAACCACTGAGCCATCTCTTCAGCCCCCTAAATTTTGTTTTAAGTTTATCAGAAATTGTGATACCTGTAGAGTTAAGAAATATTAGAAACTGCCAGGTGGTGGTGCACACCTTTAATGCCAGCATTTGGGAGGCAGAGGCAGGTGGATCTCTGTGAGTTTGAGGCCAGCCTGGTCTACAGAGCGAGCGCCAGGACAAGCTCCAAAGATACAGAAAAACCAAAACCAAATAAAATAAACTAAATTGCACTGGGTTATATAGGAAAGAACATCTGATATAAAGTTAAGAGTCCTAGTACCTGGGATGAGGTGTCATTGGCTAACTCAGAAACACTGAAGAAAATCCTTAATTAACTTGTGGAGGTCTGCCTGCTGTGGGATGAGCCAACAGAGCTGACAAAAGGGGCACTGTTGATAGTGCATACTGTTCTGCATATAACTTCTGTCTATTAAAGTTGTTCCTGGTGGGGTTTCTTAAAGCTCAGACCTGTGGCATTTATGGGATCTTACATTTGTCCTGTCCTGTGATTCCCTTGGTTTGCAAAGAAGTCTAAATGTTTAGCCATGGTTGAGTGTAGTCACTTAGCTGTGTTAAGAGGTC